>JAJOOR010026602.1:0-18512 GCA_036250505.1 Solanum acaule
CTTAGGGCACGACTTCTCGAGGTCCGGTACGGGGCGGGGGAGGCGAACTCGAGGAACTGCACCTCGAGGTTTGGGGCGGGGGAGGTGAATTTGAGGCAAGACGCCTCATGGTCCGGGGCGGGGGAAGAGGAGGCGACCTCGGGGCACGGCGCCTCAAGGTTTGGGGCGAGGGGGCGGAGGCAATCTCGATGCACGGCACCTTGAGGTCCGGGGAGGTTGAGGGGTGGGAGGGGGGAAGCGACCTCGAGGTCTGAGATGGGAGGGGTGGGTGGGGAGCGACCTCGAGGCACGACACCTAAAGGTCTGAGGCGTGGGGGTGGAGGCGACCTCGAGGCACGGCGTCTCAAGGTCTAGGTTTGGGGGGGGGGGCAGAGTTGACCTAGAGACACGATGCCTTGAGGTCCGGGGCAGAAAGTGGGAGGTGACCTCGAGGAACGGCGCCTCAAGGTCCGGGGCAGGGAGGACCTCATGGCATGACTTCTCGACGTCCGGTCCTGGGTGGGGGAGGCAAACATGAGGCACGTGGCCTCGAGGTCTGGTACGGGGGAGGCGACCTCGGGGCACGATAGTTTGAGGTCTGGGGCGAGGAGGGAGGAGACCTCGGGGCACGATAGTTTGAGGTCTGGGGCAGGGGGGTTGGAGGCGACCTTGAGGCATAGAGCCTTGAGGTTCGAGTCTGGGGGAAGGCAACCTCGAGGCACGACGCCTCGAGGTCTGGTGTGGGGGGGGCAGAGGCAACCTCGAGGCACGGCGCCTCTAGGTCCTGGGCGGGTGACCTTGAGGTGGGGCACGACGGTCGAGGTCGGGGGGCTGGTTGGGGCGACATTGAGGCAGGGCACGACTCCCGAGTCAAGGGGCGGGGTGGGGCTACCTTGGGTTCATTAGCTCAAGTCTTGGGGCCGGGGAAGGGCAGGGGCAACCTCAGGGCACGCCGCCTCAAAGACATGTTGAAGTTATTTATATGAATTAGAAAATGTATTTGACTAGGAAAAGTACCACCAATGTTGAAGGATTCCAAATCCAACACCTTAACAAGTTTGAAACTCTTATTGTTGTGTTATATCATCCTGATCTAGATAAACAAGTCCCCATACTTGGCATAAGAGGACTATTTTTTAAGATAAGTAACACCCACTTGGTTTGACAGCACATAGATAACAATAGTTTCACATTTCCAAGAGTTCAAAGTTCAGAAAAAGGACATAAGCTCTTGCTCATATATTCATTACAAGTTTCACATGAATCACTAAGAGTTGAAATGTATTCAAACACTTGGCTTATTGTTGATGATCCTTAACTAGGTGCGGTTCTCCTCCATCTTTTGTTTGAGTGGATCACTGATGAGTTCGAGATTTAGACTCATTTAGGGCTATATTTGTATAGGTTTAGTGTCCTAAAATACTTATTTTGTGCCAATAAATGATGTAAATTTCTTGATTTTCAAGATTATGGATTGAGGAGCAAAGCAAGGACACTAAATTGCAAAAATGAAAAAAGTGAGCTGAAAACATGAAGAAAAGAGAGCCAGCTGATCGCCAAATCCATTTGGCGAGTCACCAAGTGGCCACTTGACTGTGCCAAGTCCTGAAGGAAAGAACCAAGTTGGCGAGAGAAAATAGCAGTTGGCAAATTGCCGAGTGGTTCCACGATGCAGTGTTGGATCACCGAAAGTTACAGACCTTGAGGATGCTAAAGCCAAGGCAAAAGGGCGATGAAATTAACCAAAGGGTGGATCACTAACTGGATCGGTGAGCCCGATTTACAGCGCCGAGTGGCTTTTCACAGCACATTTTTGGTGACTATAATATGTTTTTGAACATTTAGTTTAGTATAAAATCTTTTATTTTGACATCGAATTTTTATAATTTTGAAAAGTTTTGAACTATGAGACAAGTTTTCCTTAGCTTTGAAGAATTGAAGTTTTTTCACTTTCGAGAAATTGGAAGTGGGTCTTTGAGATTCTTCGATTTGGACCTTTGTAAAGACAAAATCAATCTTACCCAGTTGATGGAAACACAATTTGGTAACAATTTTTATCCTTTTATGATGTCTAGCTAAAACCCCAATTCTTGGGGTGTGATTATGTGATGATGGGATGATTTAGTTTATGGGTATTGCTAATTGTTAGTTTAAATGTTGTTTAGAAGTGAGTTTAATCAATAATTGTGGTTTAATTTAAGAATTGTAGTTGCAAATGCAGTTCTACCTTCATGTTTCTGGCTTGCTCGAGAAAGAGGTTTTAAAACTAAGAGTATTGATTGATGGCCTATAGGTATTGGGTTGTCATGGGTTCAGCTCGAGAGAGTGAATCCTAAACCCTTTTCCACACATTCAGCTCAAGAGAGTGAATGGACTAAGGCGTAGGCTGTTCTTATTTTTAATGCTTGTCGATGTTCGAGAGAAATAGACTTGATTCGGGGTAAATTGTTCGAGAGAAAGTTAACCTCCTCAAGAGTCTAGCTTACTCACTAATATCTAGCTATTTGCTAATAGTTGCAATTACCCATTTGTCCATATCAGCCTATAATCAAATCACATCCCAAGAACCTGTCTCATCATTGTTATTTTGTATTGTTTTTCTGCTGCTGTAGTTGATAATTTAAACCACCCCTTTATTTGACATTCATGTCATCCCCTAATTTGAATTATGTTTTTGTTCAATAAAGTCTATTCTTATGGCTGATTTGAACATGTTCACACTTTCCTATTGAATCTTAAACACGTACCACTCCTTGTGGGATTCGACTTCAACTCATTTAGTTGGGTTATATACTGACTAACGATCGTTGACGCTTAGAATTGGATGAAGTGTCTTTGATAGCTTTATTCAATCAAAATGGCACCGCTGCCGGGGAGTGGTGTTGTTTTAAGTTTCTTTGGTTAAGTTGAATTTTGTTCTTTTAAATCATAGTTGAATCTATCTATATTTAGTTTTGGTTTTTGTGTTGTTGTTTTAAATAGAGGAAATGAGTGTCAACGGAAGCAATAGTAGCCAAGTGGGCCACCAAGATGACATCGGTAACCTCAACGATGTCAAAGAGCCGAACATTAATGAACCTCATCTGATGGGTAGAATTGGTGTCATTCGCTTACCTCCGGCTGAAGGGAACGATGTGTTCCACATTACAAGCACTATGTTGCAGCTCTTGCAATTGAAAGGGTTGTTTGGTGAGTTGGCTCATGAGGATCCCCATGAGCATATTAGAAATTTTGTTAATGTTTACGAGTCGTTCTTTTTCAAGAACATATCCTAAGAGTCGGTCCGGTTTAGGTTGTTCCCATTTTCATTAATGGGAGAAACATGTAAGTGGTTGGCTGAATTGCCAAGAGAATCAATCACTTTGTGGGAAGAGCTTGTCACAACATTTCAAGTGCGATTTTTCCCTCCTTCGAAGATGATGACACTTCGAGATAGCATCCAAAGCTTCATATGTTTGGAGGGTGAGTTTATTCATGAGACTTGGCTACGATTCAAGAAGTTGGTGCCGCAATGCCCAACTCATGGTTTGTTCGACAATGTTCTGCTGCAATATTTTTACTGAAGCCTTGATTCAGTGAACAAGGGTGTAGCTGACCAACTTTCTCCGGGAGGTTTGATGCAACAACCTTACATTATAGCAACCCAACTTTTGGATGGTATGACCATAATTAATCGGGCTTGGTACACCCGCGAAGATCAGATCTCCCCTCTCACATTTAAATTGACCAAGGAGCAGCTTGAGAAAGATCAAGAGAGGGACCAAAACATGGCAAAGATCCTGACCCAACTTGACATTTTGTCCAAAAATGTCATGGGAGCTGGTGCTAGAAGTGTCAATGCTGTGGGTGTTGGGTGTGTAGACCCCGATGAGTCCAAGTTTGAAGCGTTGTACAACAAAGATGTGAACTTCCTAGCCAACCAAGGAGGTGGTTATCGTTCAAACTACCCAAGGCAGGGTGGTAACCAAGGTTGGAACAGGGATGAAGGCTGAAAAGATCGTGATAGAAAGTGGAGGGATCATAATCCCACTTGAAAGGAAAGAGATGGGGAGAAGGATAGGTATGTTCCTCCCCACGAGCGTCAAAAACCCAAAGATTTTGACGGTGGCCGTTCTGAGGATATGCCCTCTCGTATTCTCAACAAGGTTGAAGGGTCTGATAAAATTTTGAAAGAAATGAAGGAGGATGTATCGACACTTAGCTAGACGGTTACTTCTCATTCTGTTGTTATCAAGCAATTGGAGACCCAAATGGGTCAGATTTCGTCTTATTTAAACTTGAGACAACAAAGGGGGTTCCCTAGTGACACTATGGCCAACCCTAAGAATGAGGTTTGAGGGAGGACTTGCTTCATGCCACGACGTTAACTAACGCGCTGCTTGGGAGGCAAACCAAGTATTATTTTCTTTCTTTTTTGTTTTGAAATAATCGATATTGATTGTGCAGGTTAAAGTGTGGAATGTGCTTGAAAAGTGCAGATTGGCGAAGAAAATGTCTAGTCGGTGACTCAGCGAAGAGGTTGGCGATCCCGACTCAGACCGCCGTTGGACTCAAGTATTTTGAAATTGGAGTCAATAAAACTCGGCGAGCCAAGGGACAAATTGGTGTGTCGCCGAACAGGTCGGTGATCACGACTTTGTCCGTCGTTTGGACCCCCACATTAACTGGAGGTCCTGCAAAACTTGGTGAGGTAAGTGCCAACTCGGCGTGTCGCTGAGTGGGTCGGCGATCAAAACTAATGTCGTTGAATGGGCGAGAACTGGACGATTTTAAAGGCCAAAGGTTTAAACTTTCCAATTCTTTCACATTTTCTCACTTTTTAACTATCAAAAATCACAACCGTGCTATACTTTCCTATAATTTCATGTTATTACTACTTTTTAGTCGTCAATTGTGTGTTCGGAGTTGGATTCTTTGCCGCCAAGATTTTCAAGTCGTATATTCGACATAAAAGGTTGGTTTTCCGAACCCCGAACTCGTATTTGGTGATTTTACTCTTTTGCAATTGTTTTTATCTTAGTGATGCGTGCTGGGCTTCTCTGAACCGTAATTGTGTGCTTGTGTGCCTGTTTTAATTTGAATATCTTGCCTAAAATGATTAATTGTTGATTTCCCGAGTTTCATGCTTAAAATTGATCGAAATCTTGTTGGGTTTGTCTTGTTGTTGTTGGGTCTAGTCGGGCGAAGTCTGAGTAACCCATATTTGTGCCAAATGACGTGATAATCCCAATGATGGAGCAGTTGACATCATTCTTAAAGGCTAAAGTCATCAAATAGCCAAATTTGGTGGCAGATTTTTGAATTTTGATGATTCATTGTTAGGAGTTTTACAGAGTAACCTGGCTGATGGGCCAGTT
Organism: Solanum acaule; assembly: GCA_036250505.1. Taxonomy (NCBI): domain Eukaryota; kingdom Viridiplantae; phylum Streptophyta; class Magnoliopsida; order Solanales; family Solanaceae; genus Solanum; species Solanum acaule. The sequence continues at coordinate 5,337 of JAJOOR010026602.1, forward strand.
TACTTTAATTGTTATCCTAATTTCTCTCTTGACATTAATGATCCTAATGTCATGGATTCTTTGACTCTTAACGTCAAAACCAAACACCTGAATAGTAAAGTTAATACCCGCGAGATAGCGATTATTTATCGCGTGTATTATAGGCTTATGAAAACCACTCTTGCTCCTAAAGCTTGTAAAGAGAGTCTGAATGGTGAGACTATACTTATGGAAGCCAACCATGAACATAGTTCTATCTTTGTTCCTCGTCTCCTCAATTGGAAAGATATATTCTCCAGTAATGATTGTCGTTTTGAAAATACAACCCAACCTTTTGCGTCACATTCTGAAAGATCTCAGATTGAAAGAGTCGTTCAGTTTCCCGATGGGTCAATCGAACTCAAATTTCTTGACAATTCATTAAGGAGATCTTCCTCATATCGAAGGTCATCCTGGTCTAGTCCTTCTACTTCATGTCCCCCGAGACCCGTTCCCAGGCCACCTTTTTCTTCAAAAACCCCGGAGGAAGCGGAAGATGAAACTATTTCGATCGATGACAACATCAAAGGTAAAGTCACAAGTGTAGACTTTTTAGGAAATATTCCTAAAGTTTTTTATCAGGATCTTCCTGGAAGTCCCTCAGCAAGTGAGATGGAGCCACCAGAAGAAAAACCTGGATATATAACAATGCTTAAAATAGGAAAAGCCTTTGAGCCTAACCCAGATATATTGTATGAGCAATGGACTCATCCAGGTAACCAGGTAAAGAGAAACTAGTATGTTGCTACCTTTACCCTACCTCAGAGAGAATCATTTAGAGATTTATGGATGAATGATATGAAAAGAATCGGTTGTGAAATCGAATTCTTTAAATGGTTTGAAATGACTGGTAGGATTGAAAATTCAACAGAGTCATTACAGGTTATCATCAATAAATGGTACACTACTTCCAATAAGGTTGTTGAATCTATTACTCCTCCTCTAGAAGGAATTAACATCCTTGTTGCAGGTACAGTGATTAAAGCCTCTCCTTTTAAAGAAAAAAGTGATAAGGCTAGCACTATACTCACTACTGGAGACATTGACCGAGTAATAGAACAAAACAATTACTCAAACCAAATTCTTCATGTTATCTCTAGACAAATAGAAGATACTAAACCAACTCTTAGTAGAAGACCAACTCCGGCTTCTACTTCATCCAATCATAATATTGAACCTAACCGAGGATTCAAACTCCCTGAATTTTCCAAAGAAAAATTCCCTAAGCTTTCAGACACTTTTGATGTCACAAGAAGTATCATTGATAAAATCAATGAACAACTTACTAATTTCAATGTCTCCAAAAAAGACGAAAAAACCCCGAAAAGGTTTCTACCCTTCAGGAGAAATTTGTTTCAGACATTCAGGATAAAAACATCCTTCTACAAACGCTATCAAATGGTCGTTTTCATAACATGAAAAACTACCATAACAAACCCTTTTTCCCAGATTTGCAGTATGAGGAAAATGCGTTCTTATCTACTTCTTCTCATGAAGGAAGAAACATCACAAAATGGAACATTGATGGTCTTGCAGAGCATCAGATTTATAACAAGCTCCATGAAATGGGAGTCGCTATCACTGCATATACGACGTGAGGTTCTGTAGACAGGGAAGCTGCTACTATGATAGCTTGAGGTTTCACCGGCATGATAAAACATTGGTTGGACAATTATTGCAATGATGAAACCAAGCATCTCATCATTAATGCCACAGCAACAGAGACAATTGTTAAAACTGAAGGAAACACTCAGTCTACTTCCCAAGTTACTAGAGAAGATGCTTGTGCTACCCTCCTTTATCATATTGCTAAGCATTTCATTAGCGAACCAAAGTTATTTCAGGATAGGAGTCTCCAAATCCTGAATAGTCTCAGCTGTCCAAATCTAGATGGCTTTATTCACTAAGCATGCCTTTCTCAGCAAGGTTATGATTCGTCCAGACTGCCATTTGGATTTTCGGAAAGAATGCTTCATCAGCGGACTTCCCCTACTCTTTGCTGATAAAGTAAGGACAAAGATTCAAGATTGCAATGATGGTCGTATTCCTTATAGTAATCTGACGTATGGTGATTTGGTAAGCATTATCAACATTGTAGGCCTTGAACTCTGCACAAACATTAAGCTTAAGCACCAGCTTTAGAATGAACAGTCATCTTCAAGACGAGTTGGAAGTTTTTGTCATGATTTTGGCTTTATCACTCCCTCTGATAAAGTTTAAAATGATAAAAAAGAAAAGAAGTCTCATCGGAAGAAATCTCGAAGTCGATGATTCTACCAGACCTAGAAGAATGAAATCTAGATCCAAAAAGACTAGGGATACCAAGGTTGATGTTTGTTGGACATGTGGCAAGACTGGCCATAAAGATACTGAATGTCGCTCTTGAACCAAGAAGAAGAAGATCAATCTTCTTAACATCGATGAAGACACCAAGGGTAAACTCCTTGCTATCCTTGATGAACCTTTTTCTGAATCTTCAGGTACATCTGATGAATACATTGATGATGAAGACATTAATATGGATTATGAACCAGATGACAGCTAATCAGGAAAAGATTGTACCTGTACTGAAGCATTTTGTTCTTGCGACAGTACTCCTCAAGCTATCAGAGTACTTTCAGACCATTCGAAAGAAGCTCTTTTTGATGTTATTTAGCACATAGCTGATATGAGGCTAGGAATCGTTTCCTCCTAGAACTTAAAAATATCATTCTCAACACGGACAAACCAAAATCCCGTCCAGTTGTTGAACCTTTTAGCATGAAACAAATCGTGAGTTTCTCTGATAGCCATTCTGAACCCTCCGTATCCGATCTTCGTCATGAAGTATCTAGTCTCAAGGAAGAGATTAGAGATATCAAATCTCAACTAGGAAAAGTTGAAATGGATGTTCTTGCAAAACATGTCCTCAAGAAGGCTACTCTAAAGGAACCAGATTCAGACCATGAATCTACGCAGGATAATGAAGTTGACTCAATCAACAATGATCATTTGGCTGAACCAATAGTCACTAATACCAGTAATAATCCTTCTAGCTCGGTAGCTCCAGGAGTAACGGTAATCTCTTCGATTAGACCTCAGAGTCATCATATTCCTGTTAAGATAGTTGTTAATAAACATTTTGTGATTAACAAAATTGCTTTGCTTGACAGTGTTGCAGATCGCAACTGCATTGTAAAAGGTATAGTCCCTACAAAGTATTTGCAAAAAAGCACTTCAAAATTATACTCCGCTACAAGAGAACCTTTGAAAATTAATTATAAGCTTTCTAAAGCTCATATTTGGAATAATGGTATTTGTTTAACAAATGATTTTGTAATTACTGAAGATATCATTCTTGGAATACCTTTTATCACTCAGATAAAACCATATATTACTGATTTAAATGGTATTAATACTACTATACTTGGAAATGATTTACATTTTCCTTTTGTCAAAACTCTTTCTCAAGATGAAAGTACCTTTATAAGGGAAAATACAATTTTCCGTATTAATAACCTTTCACAACATATCACCTTTTTAAAGGATGAAATTCGTGTTAAGAAAATCGAACAGAATTAAAAAACCCTGGATATGGTTATTAAGATAGCCAATCTTCGTAAAATATTTGAAGAAGAAATATGTTCTGATTTTCCAAATGCTTTTTGGGAACGCAAAAAAAAAATATTGTTGACTTACCATACATTGAAGGATTCAATGAAAAGACTATTACCACTAATTCAAGGCCCATTCAAATGAATCACGAGATGATGGAATTTTATAAGAAAGAGATTGACACTCTTTTAAAAAATAAGATTATCGGGGTTTCTAAATCTCCTTGGAGTTGTTCTGCTTTCTACGTTAATAAAAACGCGGAGAAAGAAAGAGGAGCACTAAGACTGCTAATCAATTATAAACCTTTAAACTCCATTTTAAAATAGATCAGGTATCCCATACCTAACAAACGAGACCATTTGAAAAGGACTTTTAAAGCTAATGTCTATAGCAAGTTTGATATGAAATCAGGATTTTGGCAAATTAAGATTTCTGAAAAAGATAAATTTAAAATTGCGTTCAACGTCCCATTTAGACAGTATGAATAGAATGTAATGCCTTTTGTACTTAAAATTTCCCCTTTTGAATTTCAAAATATCATGAATTTCATATTCAATGATTATTCTTATATGTCAATTGCTTATATTGATGATGTGTTGATCTTTTCAGAGAACATTAATTCTCATTTTAAACATCTCAACACCTTCTTCAAGATTGTTAAGAATAATGGGTTAGTTGTCAGTGCCAAGAAAATGGTACTCTTTCAAACCACCATCAGGCTTTTAGGTCATGATCTTTATCAAGGCACTTATAAACCTATTTGCACGGCCATAGAGTTCTCCTCCAAATTTCCTAACGAAATTCCTGATAAAACCCAACTTCAGAGGGTTTTAGGTAGTCTTAATTATGTACCTGATTTTATTCCAAAAGTCAGACATGTTTGCGAGCCTTTGTGTAAAAGACTTAGAAAAAAGCCAGTTCGTTGGAATACTAAACAAACTCAAGCTCTCATCCGTGTCAAGACTTTAGTCCAAACTATTCCTTGTCTAGGAATCCCTAACCCCGATGCATTTATGATTGTTGAGACTGATGCGTCTGATGTAGGTTTTGGTGGTATCCTTAAACAAAAAGTAGATCTTGAATCTACAGAGCAACTTGTTCATTTTACATCCGGAATCTGGAATTCCACCGAAAAAAACTATTCAACTGTTAAAAAGAAAGTTTTGTCTATAGTGCTATGTATCACTAAGTTTCAAGATGACCCAATAAATAAAGAATTTTTGTTAAGAGTGGATTGTAAATCTGCTAAAGAAATCTTTCAAAAAGATGTTAAAAACCTAGTTTCAAAACAAATATTTGCTAGATGGCAACCTCTACTATCTAGCTTTGATTTTAAAATTGATTTTATCAAAGGAGAAGACAATTCTCTACCAAATTTCCTAACTCGTGAATTCTTGCAGGGAAAGCACGAGGCCATTTAGATCCATTGCTCCTTCCAAAGAAGACAACCTCCCTAGAGCTAAAATGGCTAGACCATTTATCCTTACTCCTTTGACTCCAACAAAAGTTGAAGCACAACAAAGGCCAGAACTAACCTTCCAAAATAAGTTCACATCACTAGCAGATTATCCAAAGTTACCTTGTCCTTCGCAGCCCCCAAAGTTGCTTTGTTCACCTCAGCCTAAGACAATCAATCTTAGACCTATGAAACCCTTTGATCAAGGAGCATCTTCTAGCTCCATTCAAACCAAAGAAAATTACACTATGAAACCACCTGAGTCTTTCGCCCAAGCAGTTAACCCTGAGTTAACCAAATTCGTCCCTTCCAAACTAAAGCCAAAAGAAGAATCTTTTGATTTTGTCATTTCACAGGTATTACCAATAATGTCTTTAAACAAAGAATACATCAATGTTGATACAAATGATTTGATCAGACATTGCTATATGGATTTTAATTATGTGGATACTGATAATCCAGAAAAAACCAGGAGGTTCTATGAAGCCATTCTTGTCGATACTAATTCGATTGAAATTGAACATTCCAAGGATGAGAACAACCCTGCTAATATCAATTATTTAAGGTTTACTATCAAGAAAATCTTGGACCCATTTGAATGTTTTGCGGATCATCTACACACTCCTATCGCATTATCAATGATTCATAGGTCAAAAACTTACAACTGGTATGACTACAAGTCAGCATGGATGAATTTCCTTTATTTGAGACCAAGACATACTTGGTTCGTGAAATACATTCCAAGTATCACCAAGGCTACCATTCCACGGTGGTTTTATGAGTGGTGGAGTTTATCTGGAGGAATTTAAAAGATTCTCCCTCAACAGTTTCTCAACAGATTTGAAGAATTTAAAATCAAAGAAGAAATTACTACTTTGCCAGAGCATATCAAATTATGCAAATTTTATATCCAAAAAAGGATATCCTATATGATTACTTGGAACTTTTCTAAGACTGATGTAGAGTGAATTAAATATTTGTGCAAACAAATTCAAGTTAAAGGTTGGATTCCCAAACAACCTAAGACTAAAGTCCAGGCGAGTCCATCATCAAAAAGTCCATCATCAAAAAGTCCATCGTCAAAGAGTTCATCCAAAGCAGCATTAAAGAAAAAATTGGAAGATGCATTGGATAACTTAGATAAATATGATGAAACACAGATCATGAAAATGATTGAAGACGCTGCCACTACAGAAAGCAGTAGTGAAGACAATGGTGATATGTGTAAACCCAAAGGTTTGGCTTTGGCTTACATGGATCCCTATTATGAATAGGAAAAAGACCCTTGTGGAAAAATAGAGGCAAAGCCAGAATTATTTTTCCATTATGTGGCATTTCACTATTCTAAACTGGCATCCAATGAGAAGCTAAAAGACAAAACCATTTGTTCCACTATCTCTGTAGATAAGAAGACAAAAGTCTCCATTATCAAAAAGATATTACCATTCAGCCACTTTTAAAAGAAGTAGGCCCTTGTGTTTTCCACTGAAGAAAGATATTCTCCATTACTTCTACTTTATCAAAAGAAGTAGGACCCTCCATTATTGTCGGCAAAATCTTAGTCGTCCATTTGTACGCCTAAGAAATAAAGGCAATCACGTCTACTCCTATATAAGGAGGCCTTCATTAATGTTTAGAGTCATCATAAAATTTCCAACATTATTCTGAAAACCTCTCTCTCTCTTGTAATCTATTTCCTATGTTTGAATATATCCAATAAACGTCTATTTCTTGTAAGTTATTTCTCTTTTAAATTCCACATTACTTAAAATCCTTTAATTGGTATCAAATGGTTACTAAGATAGCCAATCTTCATAAAAGATTTGAAGAAGAAATATGTTCTGATTTTCCAAATGCTTTTTGGGAACGCAAGAAACATATTGTTGACTTACCATACATTGAAGGATTCAATGAAAAGGCTATTACCACTAAGGCAAGGCCCATTCAAATGAATCACGAGATAATGGAATTTTGTAAGAAAGAGATTGACACTCTTTTAAAAAATAAGAATATCAGGGTTTCTATATCTCCTTGGAGTTGTTCTACTTTCTACGTTAATAAAAATGCGGAGAAAGAAAGAGTAGCACCAAGACTGGTAATCAATTACAAACCTTTAAACTCCGTTTTAAAATGGATCAGGTATCCAAGACCTAACAAACGAAACCTTCTGAAAAGGACTTTTAAAGCTAATGTCTATAGCAAGTTTGATATGAAATCAGGATTTTGGCAAATTCAGATTTCTGAAAAAGATAAATTTAAAATTGCGTTCAACGTCCCATTTGGACAGTATGAATGGAATGTAATGCCTTTTGGGCTTAAAAATTCCCCTACTGAATTTCAAAATATCATGAATTCCATATTTAATGATTATTCTTATATGTCAATTGTTTATATTGATGATGTGCTGATCTTTTCAGAGAACATTGATTCTCATTTTAAACATCTCAACACCTTCTTCAAGATTGTTAAGAATAATGGGTTAGTTGTCAGTGCCAAGAAAATGGTACTCTTTCAAACCACCATCAGGTTTTTAGGTCATGATCTTTATCAAGGCACTTATAAACCTATTTGCAGGGCCATAGATTTCTCCTCCAAATTTCCTAACGAAATTCCTGATAAAACCCAACTTCAGAGGTTTTTAGGTAGTCATAATTATGTACCTAATTTTATTTCAAAAGTCAGACATACATGGACCCATTTGAATGGTTTGTAGATCATCTACGCACTCCTATCGCATTATCAATGATGCATAGGCCACAAACTTACAACTGGTATGACTACAAATCAGCATGGATGAATTTCCTTTATTTGAGACCAAGACATACTTGGTTCGTGAAATACAGTCCAAGTATCACCAAGGCTACCATTCCACGGTGGTTTTATGAGTGGTGGAGTTTATTTGGAGGAATTGAAAAGATTCTTCCTCAACAGTTTCTCAACAGATTTGAAGAATTTCAAATTAAAGAAGAAATTACTACTTTGCCAGAGCATATCAAATTATGCAAATTTAATATCCAAAAAAGGATATCCTATATCATTACTATGAACTTTTCTAAGACTGATGTAGAGCGAATTAAATATTTGTGCAAACAAATTCAAGTTAAAGGGTAGGATTCCCAAACAACCTAAGACTAAAGTCCAGGCGAGTCCATCGTCAAAGAGTTCATCCAATGCAGCATTAAGAAAAAAATGGTAGATGCATTGGATAACTTAGATAAATATGATGAAACACAGATCATGAAAATGATTGAAGACGACCTCCTCTACAGAAAGCAGCAGTGAAGACAATGGTGATATATGTAAACCCAAAGGTTTGGCTTTGGCTTACATGGATCCCTATTATGAATAGCAAAAAGTCCCTTGTGAAAAAATAGAGGCAAAGCCAAAATTATTTTTCTATTACGTGGCATTTCACTATTCTAAATTGGCATCCAATGAGAAGCTAAAAGACAAAACCATTTGTTCCACTATCTCTGAAGATAAGTAGACAAAAGTCTCCATTATCAAAAAGAGATTCCCATTCAGCCACTTTTAAAAGAAGTAGGCCCTTGTGTTTTCCACTATGAAGAAAGATATTTTCCATTACTTCTACTTTATCAAAAGAAGTAGAACCCTCAATTATTTTCTGCAAAATCTTAGTCGTCCATTTGTACGCATAAGATATAAAGGCAATCACCTCTCCTCCTATGTAAGGAGGCGTTCATTAATATTTAGAGGCATCACATGTAAAGCAGACATCTCATCAACCATAGCCTGCCTCCATCCATAATGAGAAAGTGCTTCACCTGTAGTCTTAGGAATGGAAATAGAGGACAAAGACTACACAAACGCATAATGGGATGATGATAGACGATGATAACTTAAGAAGGTATAATGTGGGTTAGTATTTCGAGTGGATCGTATACCTTTTTGAAGTGCAATCGATTGGCTAGGAGGAGGCAAGTCCGCAGTAGGAGCAGGGTCCGACACATGACATGAATCATCTAGGACTAGAGTTGGACGTGGACGGCGATAATAAGTTAGTAGTGGTGGCACTACAACTGGAGATGTAGAAATAATCGTAGATTCCTCAAAGGTTGGCATAGGTAAAACCTGAGGTATGGGTAAGACCATAGAGACATCAGGATGATTAGAAGATGTATAGTAAGGCTGAGACTCAAAAAATGTACCATCAGCGGACTAAGGTATCGATGAAGATCATGTCAATAACAACGATACCCTTTTTGGACTCGAGAGTAACCAAGAAAGACATATTTGAGGGCACGAGGAGCTAATTTATCTTTTCCTAGGGCTAAGTTATGAACAAAGCATGTGCTCCCAAAGACACGAGGGGTGATAGGATAGAGATGTGACTGAGGAAACAGTACGGAATGTGGAACCTGATTCTGAATAGAAGAAGAGGGCATTCTATTTATCAAATAACAAGACATAATAAATGCATCTCCCCAAAAATGCAGCGGAACATTGGATTAAAGGAGAAGAGTACGAGCGGTCTCAATAAGATGCCGATTTTTTCTTTCAGCTACACCATTTTGTTGAGGGGTGTATGGACAAGTAGTCTGGTGAATAATGCCTTGGTGAGTCATAAAATCCTGAAATTAAGAGGATAAGTATTCTAAGGCATTATCACTACAAAAAGTACAAATAGAAACACCAAACTGATTTTGTATTTTAGCAAAGAAACTTAACTCAGAACGATCTTTCATTAAGAAAACCCAAGTACATCTTCAATAATCATCAATGAAACTAATAAAATAACGAATTCCTAAGGTGGAGCTGACTCTACTAGGACCCCAAATATCATAATGAACTAATGAAAAAATAGACTCTGAATGACCCTCAGTACTACGAGAAAATGTAGCACGAGTGTGTTTCCCAAGTTGACACGACTCACAATCTAATGTGGATAAACTAGACAAACTAGGCACCATCTTTTGCAGTTTGGATAGACTCAGATGTCCCAAACGTTTATGAATTAGATCTGGGGAATCTGTAACGGAGCATGCTATTAAGGAATTTGAAGAGGTAAGATAGAAAAGGCCTTGTGATTCATGTCCTGTTCCAATCATCTGTCCAGTACTGTGGTCCTGCATGAGAAAAAAATCATCAAAAAAAGTTATGCTACAATGTATGGCTTTCGTCAAACGACTAACAGATGCTAGATTAAAAGGAGAATCAGGGACATAAAGAACAAAGTCTAGGTTGACGAAAGATAGGGGTTTGGCTTTTCCAACCCCTTTTGGTTTTGTTTGGATACCATTGGCTAAAGTAATAGCTGGAAGAGATTGTGAATAAATAATATCGGATAAAAGTGATTTATTACCAGAGATATGATCAGAAACCCCAGAGTCCATGACCCATGTTCCAAGAGTACTAGATTGTGACACACAAGCAAAAGAATTACCCTCAACAGACACAACAGGTTGTGCAACCGAAGGAACTCACATATTCTGTCTGAGCAATATGAGCATTATTAGATGGTTGATTAGGTTGAGCACTATATGCTATTGGTGGAGATGTCTGTTTACTTGCGCGATTTCGATGGAACTCATTATATTCCTTTAGAACAATAGGATCATAACTGGGTGGTGGACCATGCAAAATATAACATATGTCACGAGTGTGTCCAGGATTATGACAATGACTACACTTGGATCGAGGTTTTCAAAACATCCTCCCCCTTGCCGATTCTCCATAGACTGATATGTACACTTTTCAAAGGTTTGAGATGCGAGAATAGAGGAGTCAACAGTGGGTGATGAAGCTACTTTGTAACTGGGAGGTGCCGCAAGACGAAGGAGACTAGAGAATAATTCATCGATTGTAGGAACTGTAGGGCTAGCTAAAATCTAATCACGCACAGAATCATGATCAGGAGAAAGTCCACCAAGAGTAAGAACTAGAAACAATGTTTTTCTATGTTCTTGTTGTTTTTTCACATTCATAGTAATTGGCATCAACGTGTCGAATTCCTCCTGACTGCCTGTACCTGTCCCAAGTAAGTAGACATATCAAATTCTTATTTATTTAAGTTGGACAATCGAGATATCACATCATAGAATTGAGATATGTCATTAGTGTATAAAGCACGAGCCTTTTCCCAAACTGTATAACACGCCTAGAATGGGCGAAACAAGGGCATCAATTTGGAATCAATAGAACGCCATAGGAGACTACATAATTGAGCATCTACTTTCTCCCATTGTGCTTTGTCTTTTGCATCTTCCTAACTAGTCTTTGCCTTTACATCTACCACATAAGTCTTGTTCGTTAAGTGATCTTGGACACCTTGACCCTTGCACCACAACTCAACCGAGGAAGCCCAAGATAAATAGTTTGAACTTCCCAATAAAAGTTCTGAAGTGATTATAGGGCTAGAACTTCCAATCCCCATATTTTTAGAACCAAAAATATCACACCTAAAAGACATTATGCTAAATTTGTCTTGGAAACAACAAAAAAAACTTGATTATTAAGATCTGATTTTTGGAAAATTCAAATCTCGAAGAAAAAGTCATCGGAAACAACTTGGAAATAGCTGGGACCCTAATTTCGGCGATCAGATCTGGTCAAAAACAGTATGGGCCTGGTCGGAATGGCTGGAAGACCCCACTGTCAAAAAATTTCTCAATAGCTATGATCAGAAAAGCCCTCACGCATCGGCGCGTGAGCCATATCTTGCCAGAAATTACCACCTCCGATCGGCGCATGAGAGCGCGTGGGTTGATGTTTTTCGATGGTTCTGGCTGGGGTTTGGTCGCGAGAGCTTTCCAAGCCTCGTGGTGGTGTTGTTTTTCGCACAACACCCACAGAAAGAAAAAAGAATAACAAAATCAGACCCAACAGTCGCCGGAAATCAAGAGGTTGATTTGTGAACTTACCAAAAAATAAAGCTTAGAAGATTTCTCCAGCTGATTTGATGACAACTTGTCTTTAAACTGCTTAGAAAAGAAAAATACTAGTTTGAACTTACTACAGGACACTTGCAATACAAGAGAAGCATGTCATTTTAATGACGTAAGCTAGGTTGAACTTCCTACTTCTCCCCTGTAGCATGTCATTGTTCTTAATGGTATGATCATGAATGTTTTATTATTAGATGACATGTTTTATTAATTTATTCTTAATTTATGCAATTCTAATTTAAAAATAATATCAATATGAAATAAATAAATATGTGTAATTAGTGACAAAATTATATTCATAGGACTAACTTTTAGCAACAACTAAATTAAACCTTTATAGGCAAATATTTTTATCACAAATAAATTAGTTTATCAAAAGTTGACTACATTTAGTAACAAAAATATTTGTCACTAATCATAACAATTTATAGTGACAATTCTATATTGTGATAAAAACAAAACTTTTGGTGACAAGATGATAGATTTAACTACAAAATTGTTAGTTTTTTTTATAATAATAAATATGTCACTAATTTATACATTTAAGGACGAAATACTTTTTTGTATATAAAAATAGTCATTCGTGATGAAATTATATTTCTTTAACTACGAAATACATATAACTTTAGAGACAATTGGTGTTGTTACTGACTGAACTATATAATTAGTGACTATGTAGTTTTGTCGCTGTTAATAACCTTTTTTGTGACAAAATCATACTATCAACTACAAAAAAAGTCAGTTTTTATGACAAACAAATTTGTCACAAATGCTACTCATTTGGGGATGATTTTTTTTATCTTTGTAGTTAATATAAATTTTTTAGCGATGAATCAAATCATCTTTGAACACATTTAGAGACCCACGTTTTGTGACGATTGATTGACGAATAATTTTTGGTCACAAAAGATCTTTTGTGACAAAATATGAGTTACAAGTGACGAAATCATTTGTCCTTGATAATCGAATTTGTTGTAGTGTAATTTTGACCCTCCACAATATAATTAATCATGGAACTTCTTAAATTCCAAACAATTTGAAATAATTGACTTTATAAAGTTCAAAATATTTTTCTGTTATTTTAAAGTAATTTTTATCATTTTTAAATAATATATATGTTCTATATAATTAGTACATTTTATGAATGTTCGAAAATCGTCTAAAAAAGACTTTGGTTTTATTTAAATATTTGGTTATTTAATA
>JAJOOR010026603.1:0-24361 GCA_036250505.1 Solanum acaule
ACAAAGTTGAGGCGCTGATAAGAAGGAAGTATCCGCTAAAGTACGATGCTAGTAGTGACAGGAGAACATGATAAACAGATAATCTAGTTCATAATGATCTAATATGAATTTAATCAATTATGAATATGATAGGAATGAATAATTGGAAATAAAAAACCTGCATGATAAAGAACGTGACTACATACATGCATGATGAAATGATAAAGAACTATGAAACTCTAATCTTATATATACTTAAAGATATAAAAATAATTGAATTAAGAAGAATAATATGGGAAAAATATTTAATGATAACGGATCAGAAGATATATTAAACCAACAATGGTATGAAATAAACCTACATGGTTTAGACCTCGAAAGAATAGAATGATATGATTTAGAAATAAATTCAGACTAAAATGAACTACGAATATTTACAATATTGGACAGAATCTATGGAAGATATAAAACTATTAGAACAATTAATGGAAGAAAATTTATATATGTACCTAAGAACCCAAGATATGTTATATCTAGAATATATCATAAATAATATTATAGAGATATCAAGATTAAGACCCTTGAAAAAAGAATATTATAATAAAAGCTTTGAAGGTCCTAAATTAGGTTTTTTTAAGTTAAGTAGGCCCCAAAAAGTTGCTACAACACAAAAGTAAATCAGTAAAACGAAACAATGATTTTTTTAAAAAAGAAAACTATAATCACCCCTCTGCCCAAATCACACAGAAACAGAGAGAACAAAACTCCAGCGTGGAATCAAATCAATCAATAGCCAAATTTAACTAAAAAGAAACCTGATAATTCCAATTTCCCTAAATTCCACAAAGAAAACCAACAACATTCAACCCAAACAGTAACTTCCTTATAACATAAATTATGCCTATAAAACAAAGAAGAGTAAAACGTAGATTTAGACTGACAACAAGTGCTCCACATCAAAACTCACAAGCAACAATATTCCAACTAACACTACCAAATATAGCAAGAGAAAAGATGAAAAGAACAAAACTCTAGTGCTTTACCTACCAGTTCCTTTCTCCAGAACCTTAAATTAAGCCTAAGGAAATAATATAATAATAAATTAAAAAACTCGAATTTTCAAGGGAGGTTCTAACTACTTCTCAAATTTCTTTACTATGGATGTGAGAGAGCACAATGTGTTCAACTGCATCCTAGAAATCAACTATGAAAATGTCGATGCAATAAGGTGAAGAAACTCCAAACTAAACCCACAAGAACCCATAAATTGATTCCGATGAAAAATCCATATATTAACGAAGGAACTTCAAATAAATTCTGATAAAGGAAATCCAAAAACCAAATTAATTACTGCATATGAGAAAACACAACAAAAATTTGAAACAGAAATCCAAAATAGAACACGGAAACCATAATCGCCAAACCAAAATTGAAAGCATAACGATTAAAATTATTGGGACTTTCAAAACACAAGGAAAATCGAACATCACAAAAACTAGGAAATTGATTCAGATGAAGAAAACCACATATGAACGCAGGAAGTTGAAAAGAGTTCTGATAAAGAAAACCCAACTAAAATAAACCATTAAGTTAATTTCGACGGAAAAAGACCAAATTAATTACTGCATGTGAGAAAACACAACAAAAATATGAAATGAGAATCCAAAATAGAACACGAAAACCATAATCACCCAGCCAAAATTGAAAGCATATCGATTAAAATTATTGGGACTTCCAAAACACAAGGAAAAGAAGCAAATTTTTAGACACCCAGATCAAATTTGGTTCCCGAACTTCAACTTTGAGGAAAAGAATCTTACCTAGATGGAATGCTGAAGGAAACAGAGGAACCTTGATGTACACCGAAGGTGGAGTATAAATGATGAAGACACACAAAGTGAGGTGTAAATTGATAACAGAGGAGTTAGACACGTAGTTATAATATGGAAGTGAAAAGACAGAAATACCCTTTACAACAATGAAGCAGGCATGTTGAACAAGCCTTTTCTAATATAAGAGAATATGCATATATATATATATATATATATATATATATATATATATTGTTATTATTCTATTATTCTATCTTTATATTATATTATTTTCATTGAAAATTTATATTGCATACAATCTTACTTCATGATGTCCACATATATATTACCTCTTTAGATTTCATTTACAGATTATATGTATGTTGTAATTATTCAATTTATGTATGTCAACTAAAAAAATAATTAAGTCTCTTTATGAAATTTTGTTTTAGGCCCCAGACTTGTTGAGACAGCCGTGGTAACTAAATAATATAATATACACGAATTTAGAAAACTAATCTATTGAAGTTTTTGCACAACTCGTTCAAGGAAAATATTATCCAGTGCTACGATCTTCTACTATTTCCTGACTAATTGCTACTATCAAGAACTTGTGGGGCAAGTATTTCTTTTGAAACGGATACTTACACTTCTGCATATTTATGTAACTCAAACTTCTAATAACGATAATAATTCGCAGAAGAATGAATTAACCATATCGCAATTAATTATAAATTATTTCACTAAAAATCTGTAATTTCTCTCCTTAATTTGATTTCGAAATCTATCATTACACATTATTTAACTCCCCATATTTGGAAGTTGGAAAGTTAAAAGGAAAAGAAAAATGCAGATTTGAACACTGATGTAGGTTCAATGAGTCCAACCTACGGACTGTAAGAAGTCTTACGAGCCGTAGGAAGGAAGTCGTAGACCGGAAGATAAATTTTAGAAATTTCAAGTTTCTGAAGTTTGACCTAACGAATGAACAGGACAAACCGTAAGAATGTTGAGGAGTCGTAGACGGGTTACGTAGGAAGGTTCCAGACTTATTTAAATTTTGAACAGAAAATCGGGTTCTAAGGATGGGGTCTATAGACCATAGACCATTCGACGAACCGTATAAAGGTCTCATGAGAAATGATTGAATTTGGGTTTGAAGTAGGTTCTAAGGTTGACCAGGACGGGACGTAGGATTTTCTACGAGCCACAGGTCACAACCATATGGCTATTTGACAGTTAATTTTTGAAGGGTATTAGGGTCTTTTCCTATGAACTAATCTATACTACGTCATTTAACCCCCTAATTTTAAGCCCTATAACCACCCTTCACCCTTTAAAAGTTTCCCAACTCTCTCATTCTCTCAAATCCCCAAATCTCATCCTAGTTCATCCCCTCTAATTCCCTCCCAAGGTCAAGAAGAAGAAGCTAGTGTTTTCATGTCAATTCACCAATTCCTCTATTGCTTTTGGTCTTTGAATAGCAAGGTATGTAGGGTTTCATCAATGGTTTCCATTCACCTATTGAGCTCGCTAGATTTTCTCCAATTCTCCAATTCAATTAAATTGATTAGGTTTTCATTCAATTGTTCATGAGTTCGATTTATGTTGATTCAATTGCTTGAACTTGATTTTATTATGATTATTTACACTAAATTACATTATTTCCAATTGAAATCACATCAAACCTATGCATTGATTATGATTTTAACTATGATCCCTAAAATATATGAAAATATGAAGAAACTATGAATCTATGATTGATGTTCTCATGAAGTTATGAATGATATATGAAAAGGAATGTATTATGAATTAGGTTTCTTTAAGATGAGAATCAATGAAATTGTGAAAGATTTTCTCACATTAAGGAATCATGATTTAGTGAAAGACTTTCTCACACATGCTTGATTCAAGATCCAGTGAGGTACTCTATGATGTTTTAAGCTTGGATTGATATTTGAATTTTACTTTCCATGGGTGATGATATGTTCATGACATTGACTATTCCGTTGGGATTTAACATAGAACCGAGAGAACTTTGAGATTGAGGCTCAAATATGGTAGTCTCTAGTAGAAACTTCTAGTTCTAAACTATGTGTCCACATGGGATTGCCTTAAATAGCCTAGCTAGTGGATCCACATATAGAATATGGCATGATACAAAGTTCTACCTTTGCAAGTAGTATCTCCCTTCTCAATATGGGAATTACATCGAATTTCATGTGTAGATCGTGTGATCTATTGTCAGTTAAAGCTAATACCTAACAAAATGATCTATGTTTTCCATCAAAGTTAGGGACTAGAGGTTGCTACTAGAGACTACCTTATTTGGGCCTTCACCTCAAATCCTCTCGGTGCTAAGTCAAAATCTCAATGAAATAGATAAAAGTCAAATATCATTATAGTATAGGAAAGACAATGATCAATACCAATCCACATATTCAAATCAAGAATAGCTCCTAAATTACAATCCAAGCATTGGTGAGAATATTTTTTTACCAATGTGAGAAATATGTTTTAAAATTATGATCATATTCGTATGTGAGAAAACCTTTCACAACAACATTTATACGTCCGTGTAAAATTACCCAATCATCATAAAAATTATTTTCTTAAGACATGCATAATCCTTCAAAATTCATAGCTCATGGCTTCATCATAAATTCATAATTGAAAGGTATGAATCATGCTTGGGCTCATAAAAATTCAACTAGATATCATGTAATTTACATTAGATCATGCAATTTGAGATTCAACAACAATAAAATCATAATTAAATGTAACCTAATAAAGAATTAACAAAAACCATAATTTGATCAATTGAAATTGAATTGAGAAATTAACAACCGTGGGGAGCCCACGGAGGAATGGACTCCATGGGTGAATTCCAACATACCTTTCTACTCAAAGACCAAGATTAATGGTGAATTGAAGACCTTGGTGTGATCCCTAGCTTCTTCAACTTCCTTAGGTTGAGAGGGAATTTGGGAAAATGAATTTTCTTGGATTTTGGGTAAATAGGAGAATGGGTCTAAAGTGGATAGATTAAGGACTTAAAGTTTTTATATATAGCTTAGGATAGAGACCAAAACAACATAGCATAGGTTAAAACACATAGGGAAAAGACCCAAAAACTTCTTAAAATAATTGCAGAACTTTCTATTATTTTGACCTACTTTTGAAATGTTTAGAAGCCTTAATTTTGACCAACTTTTGACGAAACCTGTCTATGGTCCGTAGGACTTCCTACGGTTTGTACACACTAACTGTAGAACCCAATCATAATCCCAAAATTTCTCAATGACTGGATTGTTTCTACAGAACCTATCTACGACCTGTAGACCATTCGACGGACCATCCAGTTCAACCGTGAACTTGACTTCTGAAACTTGATTTTTAAAAGTTATTTTCTCCTTTCTACGAGACTGGTCTACGACCCATAAAAAGTGCTATGAACCATAGACTGGTCTTGTAGATTTGAACCAGTAGACAAAATTCATGCAACCTATTTCCTATTAGAAATCCGAGGTGTTACAATATCTGTCCCTTGGGAACATTCATCCTCAAATGGAATGCACCATAAAGAGGGTAGGGGAATAGATATAACAACCCAACATGAATGCAATCACATAATGCACATAATCAAAGAGAAAATCAATTCCAAGATAACATATACTTTAAAATATCTTTTCATAAAACATACATGCATGCATAAGGAAACATGAAAATGACTCAGACACATGAATCCGCAAGAATGAACCATGATGGGATAAATACCTCAAGCTAGAGTAGGATCGAAGGGAAAGAAATAAGGATATCAGGACATCATATCGGCCTCGACCTCCCAAGTAGCACCCTCAACCATTTGATTCCTCCACAACACCTTTATAGATGTAACTTCCTTGTTCCTTAACTCTCTAAATATCGGACCAAGATCTCAACCAGAATTCTTCATAAGAAAGGATTTCCTTTATATCAAGACTCTCTAATGGTACTATTGATGTCATATCACCAATACATTTCTTCGATAAAGATACATGGAATATCATATGCACCGACAATAGATCAGAGGGAAAGTTTAATTCATAAGCCATCTTGCCTATCCGCCTCAACACTTGATAAGGACCAACATAACATGGGCTAAGCTTCCCTTTCTTACCAAACCTCATTACACCCTTCATAGGTGAAATTTTTATGTAAACCCAATCATCATTATCAAACTCAAGATCTCTTCTTCTAACATTTTTGTCGGACATTTTTTAAACTTTGAGACGTTGTCAACTTTTCTCTAATAAGTCGAACATTCTCCATAGTCTCATCTACCGAATCGAGACCTATCAAAGCAACTTCACCAACTTCAAACCAACCTATGGGTGATCTACACCTCCTACCATATACAACTTCAAATGGAGTCATACTAATACTTGAATGATAGCTATTATTATATGCAAACTCAATCAAAGGCAAGTGATCATAGCAATTACCCTTGAAATCAATCACACAAGCTCTCATCATATCTTTCAAAATTTGGATAGTATGCTCCACTGGTCTATCGGTTTGAGGATGGAAGCCACACTAAGCTTGACACAGGTACCAAGACCTATTTTGAAAGACTTCCAAAATGTAGAAGTGATTTGGGTACCATGCTCGGTGATAATGGATAGGGGAACCCTATGTAGCCTAATCAATTCCCTAAGATACAACTAAGAATAATCTTCCGTAAAAAATGAAGCCTTGATGGGAATAAAAAGAGCCGACTTTGTTATACAATCAACAATAATATAAATCGAGTCATGTTGCTGCCGGGTGCGGGGTAAACCAATCATAAATTTCATATTCAAGTACTCCCACTTCAAAGTAAGAATGCTAATATCTTAGGACAAACCTTTTGACTTTTGGTGCTCAACTTTCACTTGTCGACAATTAGGACACTTAGCTATGAATTCTGCAATATCCTTCTTGATCCCATTCCACCAATAGACCTTCTGCAAGTCACGATACATCTCAGTGGCTCCCGGGTGAATGAAATATCCAGAACTATGGGCTTCCGATAAAATTTGATCCTGAAAAATCATCAACATAGGGAACACACAAACGATCTTGATATCGAAGCACACCATATCCCCCTTAGGAGAAAGACTAAATGAACTTTTTAAGCATCGCTTCCTTCAACTCAACCAAAATTGGATCAAGACTTTGCTTAGCTTTTACATCAAATACAAAAGATGATTCCAAACCATTTTGAACACCTATGCCACCTTCATTAGAATCAACCAACCAAACACCCAATCAGGCCAATCTATGAAAGTCAGGAACGCATTTCTTATCTTCTTCAACATGTGAAACACTACCCATTGATTTTCGACTGAGACCATCTGCCACTTGATTCGCCTTACCAAAGTGATAGAGGACACTCATGTCATAATCTTTACAGCTCAAGCCACCTCCTTTGGCGAAGATTTAGATCCTTTTACTTGAACTCATATTGCAAACTTTTGTGGTCGGTAAAAAACCAACATGGACACCATACAAATAGTGTCGTCAAATCTTTTAGGACAAAACAACTGTTGCTAATCCCAAATCATTGGTAGGATAGTTCTTTTCATGAATCTTAAGTTGCCTTGAAGCATAAGTGATAAAATTCCTATTTTGCATAAGAACACACCCTAATCCAATCCTTAAAGCATCACAATAAACAATGAATCCCTTGGAGCCTTCTCGTAAAGTCAACACTGGAGCAGAGGTAAGCCTATCTTTCAACTCTTGAAAACTCTTTTCACATGCTTCCGACCATAAAAACTTAACCTTCTTTTAGGTCAATGTTGTCAATGGAGAGGCAATCAAAGAAAACCCTTCCACGGAACTTCTATGATAACCATCAAAAACCAGAGAAATTTCAAAGACCCGAAGGAGATAGAGGTCTAGGTCAATTCTTAACTGCTTCTGTCTTCTTAGGATCAACCTCAATTTCCTTTCGACAAACAATGTAACCAAGGAAATCCATAGATCTCAACCAAAACTCACATTTATTAAATTTATTATACAACTCACGATCCTTAAGAATTTGCAACACAATCCTGAAATGTTCAATAAGCTCATCCTCACTCCAAGAGTAAATCAAGATACCATCAATAAACACAATCACATACATATCAATATATTGCCTAAACACTCTATTCATCAAATCAATGAATGCGGCTATAGCATTAGTCAATCTAAATTAGATTACCGAAATTCATAATGATCATACCGAGTTTGGAAAGGTGTCTTTGGAATGTCACTTTCTTTCACCCTCAATTGGTGATAACCTAAGAGGAGTTTAATCTTAGAGAAACAACTTGCTCCTTGGAGGTCATCAAACAAATCATCAATCCTTGGAAGAGGATACTTATTCTTAATAGTAACCTTGTTCAATTTCCAGTAATCAATACACATGCGAAGTGAACTATACTTCTTGCAAACAAACAAAATTGGAGTACCCAATGGAGAGATTGTCGGTCGGATGAAACCTAAAACACCTTGGATTTGGAAAAGAAAGAAAATAAATTTTTAGGGTTACAAGCTGTGTCTACGGTTCCATCTACGAGCCGTAGAAGCTTTTACGGGCCTCATATGACAACCATGGGAAGTGGGAAACTAGCTTTTCAAAAATCAAGTCCCAGTACCCTTTTTACGATTGACCAATATAGTCTGTCATCTTATGTAAAAGTCATAGATATGTCTATTAGGTGAGTCCCAGACTTAGTGAAATTTTAAGTCCAAAAGTTGGTTTTCACAGTTGGCATGTACAGACCGTACATGGGATCCATCAAAGAAGATTGAATTTTGAGGTCCTAGTACTTGGTCTACGGTTGACCAGTACGGACAGTCGAAAGTTCTACGGTCCATAGGTCGAGTCAACATTGTTTTTAGGGTATTTTCGGTCTTTCTCTAATTGTTTTAACCCAATACTATGTCGTTTTACA
The DNA here is from genome assembly GCA_036250505.1 of Solanum acaule. Classification (NCBI taxonomy): domain Eukaryota; kingdom Viridiplantae; phylum Streptophyta; class Magnoliopsida; order Solanales; family Solanaceae; genus Solanum; species Solanum acaule. Next base: position 8,756 of record JAJOOR010026603.1, read on the forward strand.
TTCTACCTTATTCCCTATATAAACGTTTTAAGCCCCCCAATTTACCCATTTTCAACTTATTTTCCTAAATTCCCTAAACTTGACCAAATTCATCCTCATAATTCTCTCAAGTCTAAGGAAGACGAAGAAGAACTAGGGTTCCACTCAAGTCTCAAAATTCTCAATTTTCTTGGGCTTAAATAATCAAGTTATGCGTGTATTCACCTGTTGACATCATTTGAGAAGGCGCAACGTCGCGGTGACTCACAAAATGATAATCAATTATAAAAGAATAAAAGAATTTTAAGGAAAAAAGGAGTCACAAACCTAATTTTAGGAAAACTAGGAAACCAATTAATAAATTAAATAAAAAAAGTCTTCGAAACCTATAGATTCTAGGTAAGGGTTTAAGTAATTTCGAAGGGAAGGTACTAGATATCCTTCAAAATCCACAACTATAGGTCCAGACTGAATTCATTCTTTCAAATTGAGGATGATATAACAATAATATACAAGTATAATACACATGCAATATACACAAATAATAAAATAAAACAATAATATAACAAACGGCCTAATTTTCCTATCATCAATAATATGCAATAATGAATAAAAAATATCATTTGAACTTTATTTGAATAGCTTCAATGGGAAGCAACTCAGGGTACCTGTAAAGGCACTTAGTAAAAGTGTAAGTAATAAATAAATACGAAATGAATAAATTAAAGAATAACTTAAAAATAAAAACCCATCTTATTAAAATGGAAGGCCTTGGAAATCGACAGTAATTTCTTCATTGGCCAATTTAACATACAAAATAAATGAACTTAAACTAAATTTCTGTCTTTAATAATGGGGAGGCCTCCAAAACCGAAGAAGAGATTTTCTCATTGGCCATTTTAATATACAAAAAATATAAACCTGAACTAAATTTCCTTCTTTTAAAATGGGGAGGCCTCCATAACTGATGGAGAGATTTTTTTATTGGCCAGTTCTAACAAATTATATCAATCACATAGTAAAATAGTAAAGATATAAAAACAGTATAAGACATTTGCAACAAAGTAAAAAATAGAGCAAATTATCGAAATCTCAAATAAGTAACTAAATTCTTTTATCTCCAAATAATGATAAGCCCAAAAATAAGCAACAAGTGAAAAAGGGAAACACTGTATAAACATAATAGTAAAATAAAGCTCTAAATTAAATCAACAGAAACAAAGAAAATAATGTACAGTTAATCAACAAATTAGTATAATAAACAATAATTAACAACAAAAAACAAAGTAGTACATGACAAAATTAATCAACAGAAAGAAGATTAGTACACAAACCTCTTGAAAACTCAACACCACACCAGTTTAGTTCAAGGAAAATAGTAAAATTAAAAATAAAATAGAGCAACAATAAAATGGGGTCGGCGGGATCAGAACTCTGACAGGATAATAATTATCAACACATTCTCACATATAAGGATAAAAATTTGACCATGAAAAATAAAGCAACCTTGAAAATACACAACATAGAGGTCATCAGAAACTTGAAAACTTAAATAAGAGCAAAAATAAAAGAGGTAAAAGAACTCACCAACGTTAATGGTATTTTCCAGTGATGTTGTGTTTGTTGGCATGTAGAAGTTGTTTCCGTGTTGTTCTCCAGTGGGTGATGGCTTGGGCTCAGAGCAGTGGTTTTGGGTGCAGATTTAGGTGGTTGTTAGGTGGTATCGTTGGTGGTGAAGCTTTGGTGTTGGTCGATTGCAGTGGGGGTTTGGGTCTGATTTAGATGGTGAATAGGAGAGGGAATGATGGTGGTTTCGGGTCGGAGTTCGTTAGTGATAGCTGGTTGTTATTGGCTGTTTCAGGTCGGAGACGAGGTGGGGTTTTGGTGGTCTGTTCGCTAGTTTCTGGTTGATTTTTTTGGAGCTGATGGAATCGGGGGTGGTTTTTCGGTGGTTTGTGGGTTTGTGTTTGGTTGTTGTTGAAGAGTTTCACTGCTTGCTCTTAATGGTGGTTATTTTTGAAAAATAAATAATGGTGGCGAGAAGGTGGTTTCTGGTGGCTGTTTGCTTGAAAAGGAATGGGAAAAGGGGAGAGATGTGAGCAGTGGTAAAGGGAGAAGGAAGACGAGTTTCTGTGTGGTATGAGAAAATGGAAAAATGGTGTGGAATTTCGATTGCCGGAGCTTTTTTGGATTCCGGAGTGGTGGCAGCCGGAAAAGTGTAACACCTCGGTCTTAGAAAGACCTAAATTTAGAAAGAACTAAATTAGAAAAAGCTAAATTGAGATTGGTACAAGTTACTCTTAATTAAGAGTTTTGGGTCAACTTTAAATGATTATAACATTCAGCGCACGATATGTTAGGTGGACCATGAGATATCAAATAGGTGGTCGTTGAGTCCTTTTTTCAATGCCACCGAATTTGCTAAATTTCGAGTTCGGATGAAGGAGATATGCCCTTTTGAGTGCAGTGTATCTAGTTAAGGTAATTCATCCATTTTAAGGAGGGATATTTTGGTCTTTTCCTTACCCCACTAGGCCTGCACATTTTTCTTTTACCCTTTTACGGGTCTAAAATGATTGGAATCAGTTTTAGTCATTCCAAAAGAGCTTAGGGCTTTTTAGAGAGAAGTTCAAGAGGAGAAAAAAAAGAACGTTCAAGATTCAAGCAAGCTTTGAGGATTTTGCCAAGAACTTAGTTCGTACAAGGTATGTAAGCTTTCATAAAGTTGGGTTTGTTCGCCCTCACTCCAATCATGTAAACTTTTACCCATGAATTCATTCTTGAAGTTGATTATTGAGTTCTTGAGAAGTTTTTTAGTTTAATTGATAATTGAGGTCTTTGAAATCCTTGAGGTGAGGGACTTGCGAAAAAGTTGAGTCTCTAGATTGAGTTTTGTATTGGTTTCATTGAAAATGTTTTGGGATTGTGAAATTTCGTGATATTGGACTATGGAACTGCATTGGGTATGAATTGAATCGAGTTTTGGGGGAGAAAGAAAAGATCGGGCAAAAATATGCGCCCCGGTCCGCGTCGTAGAGAAGTTTTAGAATATCAGCTTTTAGATAGTCACCCCCTCTCCGCGTCGCGGAGAGGATACAGAGTCCTCTGCCTTAAATATTATATTGCGACCAAAAATAAAAATCCTTCTCCGCGTCGCGCCAGTGCTCTCCAATTTGAGTCTTCGCTTGTTTCTTATTATCGACTACTGAAGCCTCCATAAATCATTGAGAGATCCAATATCCTAATAATAACTCTTAAATCTTTGTTTCAATCTAAAGTAAAGATTAAGAGCAATGTTTGAGAAACCTTTTTGAGTTATTTTGAGGAATCTTTTTTACAATTATTCATAAATTGTCTTTAAGACTTGAGTAATTGAGTATGAGGAGTTTTGACCATCATCTCTTTTAAGAGAAATCTTTTGAATATTTATCTCAAATTGAGGAAGACTTATGTTTTTAAACATATGAGCATGAGTTATATATTATTGGGAGTAGTATTGAGCACCGATATGAGGATAATTTCAGACAGCTCAAAATCCTCATAAACCGTGTCTGCCAACATGGGTAATGGATCATACTTTTTAGATGATTTCTTATTGGTTTTAAGCATAGCTTAGTGGATCCGCTTAGTTGAGGATGTCCTAAACTCCGGCAAGGTATAGGACCGTTCTATCAGCGTGGGTGAGACGCTGTATCATTACATAGCTCATAGTGATAGTTGTTGGTTAGATAATCTCCCAAATAAAGAGTAAAGAGTTTATTATTGTATTTTTATGTACATTAAGTTATTATTTACTATTTTAAAAGCTTTCTATATACTGCAGCTTTATTGTTTCTTTCATATTGAATTGAGTTGAGTTAAGACAAGGTTAGTATGAACTGATGCCATTTGGCTTGCATCTTTCATGATGCTAATATAGGTATTCAGGGTCATCAACAAGCACTCCGGTGATACCTCTCGCAGTTCCGGTTTGCTTTGGTAAGTCTCCTTGCTTTCAAAAGAGTCCCATTTACCTTTATATATTGTTAAGATGTCGTGGGTCTTGTCTCGACGTCTATCATAGTATTTAGAGGCTTCGTAGACAGTAGTTTTTTGATGAGTCTTTTCCATTTCCATTGTTAATGTTTAAGACTTGAGTTGCCTTCTTTTGGCTAGTTGAATGTTTCCAAATATTTCTAAGTTTTATTTATTAAGAGACAAATAAGTAAATCTTTATTGTTGAGTTCATATATTTTTGAGTAAGTCTTTCGCTTAGTATTGAGCCAGATCAAGGGTTAGCTTGGGGACCAACAATGGTTCTCGAATGCTAGTTGCATCCAAGGTATAGGCTCGGGGCATGTCAAACTTGGTATCAGAGCACAGGGTGGGTTCAAGAGTCCTAGGGTGTCAATGAAGTCGTGTCTGTAGAGTCCTTCTTATCGGTGTGAAGCACGCCACATCTATAATTAGAAGGCTACAACATTTAGGAAATATCTCACTTCTTTTATACTCTATTCGTACAATAGAGTTCAACTCTATAAAAGTTACTTTCTTATTCATGATTGTGCGTATCTTTGAGTCATGACTCCACGAAGATTTGTTTGAGGTCGTCCTGCTAGGAGAAATGTTGATCCCAGGATCAAGGGGTCCCTAATGCACCAGAAGTGCAATCCTAAAAAGAGGTCACTAATGCTGAGTTTCGGGATGCTATCCGGATGTTGAGTCAAGTAGAGTTCAACCAAGCTGGGCAACATAGAGGGATTTTTCATGATGTGGCTGATACACCCAATATCTGTGAGTTCTTGAGGATGAATCCTCCAATCTTCACAGGGTCAAGTGTCACTGAAGATCCGGAAAACTTTGTGGAGGATCTGCAAAAAGTGTTTGAGGTTATGCATGTTGTTGATGTTGATCGAGTGGATTTAGCTGCATACTAGCTCAAGGGCGTTGCTAGGATTTGGTACGACCAATGGAAAAAAGAGCAGGGATGAAGGGTAACCAATTCTGAGCTGGGCTGTGTTTGAAAGTGCCTTCATGGGAAATTTCTTTCCCTGTGAGCTGAGAGAGGCAAAGGTAAGAGAATTTATCACTCCTAAGTAGGAGTCCATGAGTGTGCATGGGTAGAGCCTTAAGTTCACTCAACTGTCCCGTTATGCTCTAGAGATGGTTGCTGATATGAGGAGCAGGATGAGTCCATTTGTCTCTGGACTGTCCCGCTTGTCAGGAAAAGAGGGTAAGGCTGCTATGTTGATAGGGGACATGGACATAGAAAGTCTTATGATCCATCTGCAGAAGGTTGAGGAAGACAAGTTGAGAGATAGGGAAGAGTTTTGCAGCAAGAAGGCTAAAAACAACAGGTAAGGACTCTAGACAACAGAAGGTCGGAAATGCGAACAATTATGTTTTCAACAAAAGCCAACTGGACCTGCACCATTATCTGCTGGTGCACCTGCATTAAAGAACAAAGGTGAGTTTAGGAATACGAATTCATAGAACTTCAGAGTACGACTTGCTTAATCTCAGGGTAGTGTGTCACAAGGGGTCAACTGGACTCCTACATGTGCTAAGTGTGAACCATCCAGGAGTATGTCGTGATGGCTTCACTGGCTGTTTCAAGTGTGTTCATACAAGACACTTCATGAGAGAATTCCCTAAGAACATGCAGGGTAATGGTAATGTAGGCTATAAAGCCCAATATTCTTTAGCGGCTATGGCAGACAGAGATGCACCTATAAGAGTTACTTTAAGGACGGGCGGAGGAGTAAACTGTCTATATGCTATCACAATTCGCCCAGAGCAAGAGAATTCACCTGATATTGTCATTGGTATTATCAAAGTCTTTACTTTTGATGTATATACATGGCTTGATCTAGGTGCTAGTCTATCTTTTGTTACTCCATATATTGCTATGAGATTTGATATTTTTTCCGAGCGACTTATTAAGCCCTTCGGTGTTTCCACACCTATTGGTAAGTCTATTCTAGCTTAGAGAGATTTTATCCTGATTTTACCATCTCTTTCAATCACAAGGAAACCATGGCTGCCATAGTCGAGTTAGACATGGTGTACATTGATGTTATTCTAGGTATGGACTGGCTTCATGCATGTTATGCCTACGTTGATTGTAAAACTCAAGTAGTTATGTTGCAGTTTCCTAACGAGACAATTATAGAGTGGAGGAGTAATTCAACAGTGCCTAAGAGTTGTTTTATTTCGTACATTAAGGCTAGGAAGTTAGTTTCCAAGGGGTGCATCTATCATTTAGTCTGATTTAGTGTCTCAAGTGTTGAGACACCACCTATTTAGTCAGTTCCAGTTGTGAGTGAGTTTCCAGAGGTCTTTCCTGGTGATCTTCCTGGAGTATCTCCTGAGAGAGAAATAGACTTTGGCATAGATGTTCTTCCTAATACTCGACCTATTTCCATTCCTCCATATAGAATGGCTCCAGCTGAGTTAGAAGAGCAGTTGAAAGACCTTCTTGATAAAGGTTTTTGTAACACCCCAATTTTTTTTTTGAACTAAGACTCAAACCATCCTTCGTTGTGAGTAGCATTTTACCAAGGATTTTAAAATTTCTTAAGTATTAAGGTCAGATCATTAGATGTAGCACCTTGAGTTCCAAAAAGAACTAAATTGGAAATAACAAAATTTGAAATTTTGCAAGTTATGCTTAAGTTATGAGTTTTGGGTCAACTTCAAATGACCATAACTCTCAGTACAGGATGAGTTAGGTGGGTTACAAGATAGCTAATGAAAGGTATTTGAATTATATTTCCAACGCCACTGAGTTTGCTAAATTTTGAGCTCATATGAGGGAGATATTCATGTTTGTAGTCAGGCTGTCTAATTAAGGAAAGTTACCTGAAAATATGAGAGGTATTTTGGTCTTTTCCTTACCCAATCAGATTTAAGCCTTTTTAGTAAGGTTTTAGGAGTATAAACTGATTAGAATTAGTTTCATTCATCCCCAAAAGCATTAGGGTTTTAGAGAGAAGATTCAAGAGGATAAAAAGTTAAAAGTTTCAAGCGTTCGTTCAAGAAATGCAAGATTTCGCAAAGAACCTAGTTTCTTTGAGATATGTAGGCTTCCATAGTGTTGGGTTCGTTCACCCACATGTCAATCATGATTTATTCAGCGTAATTTCATTCTTGAAATTTAAGGATTTAAGTTCTTGATGAGTTCTTGATAAATGTTCTTGAAGTTTCCGTATCGATTATGTTTTGATGTAAGATTCTACTTGGGTCAACTTCAAATAACCATATATTTTAGAATATAAAGAGTTATGTGATCCATAACATATTAAACTAAAGGTATTTGAATCTACTTTTCAACGACACCAATTTCGCGTCAATCCAATTTCTAAGTAAAAAGTTATGACTTTTTTAGTAACCTATACAATGCTGTTACGAATTTAGCTGACGTGAAAACATTAAAAAGGGTTGTTTTTGTTTTTCACCTCCAAAAAACCCTAAACGAATTTCTTGACTAAGAAAAGGCTCAAAACAATCAGATTTTCATCTTTTAATCCGTCAGTCTCTTCTCTCTCAAACCCTAAGGCAAAACCCTAAGGAAAAATCTAAGTAGAAGACTCCATTCAAGATTCTCTCAATCTTTTTCAAGATTCTTCGTCAAGGTAAGTCTTTCTCCAAGAATTTCACTTTTTTTCAACTCAAAATTCTCCTTACAATTATGAATCACTAATGAAAATCATAATTCTTGGCCATAGAGATTTCAAGAAACTAATTCAAGAATCTCAAGAAAGGTTTTCTTTATCGTTTACCTTCAAGCTAGGGTTTCAAGACTTCTAATCAAGTTCTTCTTCAAGATTTTTAAAGATTCTTCAAGAACCTTGTTCTTTCAGGTATGTAAGGCTATCATAGTATTGCACTAGTTCGTCCTCACGCCCTACATCTACTTTCAAATCAGTAAAGGAGAATCTAGGATTGTACCCTTAGATTTGAGTATTCTTGAGATAAATTGATTTAAGTTCTTGAGTTCATGATTCTTATAAAAATTCTATTCCTAATTATTGAGTTTTAAACTAAGCTTTGATTAAGTAAGTATTAGAATGAGAAGAGTTGTATACATGAGTTCTATATTGTTTTGTAGACCCTCGAGTCGAGTTGTTCATGCCCATAAATTCCGCATGAACTCCAAAATTTGAGTATATTTGAGAGGCGTAGTATCTTCAAGTTCTAAGTCTTGAATATTGAGTTTCTAATCCTTTTGAGATTATATTCCTACTTATGGGACTATTACATGTTACCCATGAAGCCCATGTGTTGAGTTGTTCATGCCCATAATTCTGCATGAACCCTATGAGTCGAGCAGTCTAGAGATGAGTAGTATCATTAAGTCTTGAGTTCTGAGTACTGAGGTTATTTATTGTTATTAAGATCCCTGAGTTGAGTCGTTCATGTTCGTAATTCCACATGAACCCTATGATTTGAATTATAAATTTTAAAAAGCTTTTTAAAGCCAATATTTGAGTTCTTAAAGTGAGTTTTGAGAAAGTGAAGATGAGTTTTCAGAAAAGATTTTTTAAAACATGATTAGTATGACAATCGAGTATGTCATCAATGTATGAGTAGTATGGTATCAAGATATACCATCAGTTCTTGGAGAATGATTTCTCGAGTTATCAATGATCATATTATAATATGATTTTAAAATGTTTTTGAGAAAAAGCAGAGTTGAGTTCATTTTCTTTAAAATGATATATGAGAACTAAGTATTCCCAAGAGTAAATGTTTTCACATTTAAGATGAGAGGAAACTGAGATTTCCAAAAGAGTTTTGAGCAGTTTGAGTACTATCTCTTTTAAGAGAAATATTTTGAGTAATAATCTCAAACCACATAAAAGTTATGTTTATAAACATATGAGCTAGTATATTTTGGGAGTAGTTGAACACTGATATGGGGGAGAGTTCAGATAACTCACAGCCCCCATAAACCATGTAGCCAACGTGGGTAGAAAGGGTAATACTTTTTAGATGATTCCTTAATGCTTTTTAGCATAGACTAGTGGATCCACTTACTGAGTAGGTCTTATACCCTGGCAAAATATTAGATAGTTCTGGCAGCGTGGGCGAGACGCAGTATCATCACATAGCTCATAGTGATGGTTGTCGATAAGAGAAACTCCCACAGAGATATTTGTATTTTTATATATACACAGAGTTTACTTGTATTTTCATATACAAACATAGTTTATATTGTATACTTGCATACAAACTGAGTATATTGTATGCTTAACTACATTGAGTTGCTTTCTACTTTTTAAAAATCTTTCCATATATTGCATCTCTTATTGTTGCTTGATGTTGAGTTGAGTATCTAGAGTTTGAGTACCAAGAGTCGAGTGTCTTATTATTGAGTTGAGCCTTATTTCACTGAGTTGAATATCTTATTATTGAGTTGTGCCTTATTTCACTGAGTTGAATATTTTATCTTCGAGTTGAGTATCTTATTCTTGAGTTGAGTTAGTTGAGTGAGTTGAGAAGAGGTAAGTATTTTTCTTTTTTTATCAATTTCAAGCGCATGTTATGCTTTAGAATTCCCCTTACATGCTCGTACATTCCACGTACTAAGACATTTGTCCTGTATCATTTTATGATGCTGATATAGGTATTCAAGGTCATAGACAGGAGCTTTGTTGATACCACATGGAGTTTGAGTTAGCTATGGTGAGCCTCCTTGCTTCTGGAGGGTTCCACTTGTACTTTCAGTTATATCAGTTGTTAGGATGTCGTGGGTCTTGTCCCGACTTCCATCTTTGTCAGCTAGAGGCTTCATAGATAGACAATAGAGTTTCAGAAGTGTGTTCATTTATTTTGTTAAATGTTTTAGAGACTTAAGTTGCCTATTTTATGGCGAGTTGAATATATTATTTTTATTCAGTTTTTAAGCTTTTGTATGCTTGAGTTAGTCTTCCGCTTTTAGTCAGCCAGGATGAGGATTCGCTTGGGGACCAACAATGGTTCTCGAGTGCCGGCCACGTCCAGGGTGTAGACTCGGGTCGTGACAGTTTTATTCGATCTAGTGTCTCACTTTGGGGAGCTCCGTTGTAATATATGAGGAAGAAAAATGGTGATGTGTATTGATTACTGCCAATTGAACAAAGTCACTATCAAGAATAAGTATCCTCTTCTGAGAATTAATGATCTGTTCGATCAACTTCACAATGCCACTTGCTTTTCTAAGATAGACCTTTGATCTGGCTATCATCAATTGAGATTAAGAGAAAGTGACATCCCGAAGACAACATTTGGGACTCGTTATGGTCATTATGGGTTTCTAGGTATGTCTTTAGGTTTGACTAATGCTCCTGTAGTGTTCATGAACCTTATGAATAGAGTATTTAAGCCATATCTTGACATGTTTGTTATCGTGTTTAGTGATGACATTCTGATTTATTCGAGGAGTGCGGAGGATCATGCTAGTCATCTTAGAATAGTCCTCCAAAATCTTAAAGATAGAGAGTTGTATGCCAAATTTTCTAAGTATGAGTTTTGACTTGAGTCCGTGAAGTTCTTAGGCCACATTGTATTCGGAGAAGGGATTTGAGTTGACATCAAAAGATTAAAGCAGTGCAGAACTGACCCAGACCCACATCTCTAACGATATTAGGAGTTTCTTGGGATTGGCTGGTTATTATAGAGGGTTTGTCGAGGGGTTTTCATCAATTTCATCCTTGTTGACAAAGTTGACTCAAAAGACAATGAAGTTTCAACGGTCTAAAACCTGTGAGAAAAGCTTTCATGAATTGAAAATGTGGTAGACTACTGCCCTAGTGTTGACCCTACCAAAGGGTACACAAGGCTTTGTTGTGTACTGTGATGCTTCCAGAGGTGGACTTGGTTGTGTTTGATGCAGAGTGACAAGGTTATAGCCTATGCCTCTAGACAACTCAAGATTCACAAGAAGAACTACCCAACTCATAGTCTAGAGTTGGTTGCTGTAGTGTTTGCCTTGAAAATATGGTGACACTATCTCTATGGTGTTCATGTAGATGTGTTCACCGATCACAAGAGTCTTTAGTATGTATTCTGTCAAAAATAACTTAATCTTAGACAGATGAGGTTGTTAGAGTTACTCAAGGATTATGACAAGAGTATTCTCTACCACCCAGGTAAGGCTAATGTTGTTGTTGATGCTTTGAGCACTTTATCTATAGGTAGTACTCACATGTCGAGGAAGGAAAGAAAGAATTAGCAAAAGATGTGCACATACTTGCACGATTGGGAGTCTGGGTGTTGGAGTCAAATGAAGGTGAAGTGGGGGTGATAAATGGGGTTGAATCATTACTAGTGTTTGAAGTGAAGATTAATCAAGACCAGGACATAATTTTGCTTGTATTGAAGGCAAATGTTCATAAGATGAAAGTGATGATTTATGAACAAGGGGGAGATGGTGTATTAAGGTATCAAGGTAGATTGTGTGTACCAAAGGTGGATGAGCTTCAAGAGAGGATCATGGTAGAGGCCTATAGTTCCAGATATTCAATCCATCATAGTTCCACAAAGATGTACCATGACTTTAGAGAAGTCTATTGGTGGAGTAGTATGAAGAGGTGTATTGCAGAGTTCGTTGATAAGTACCCGAACTGCCAACAAGTCAAGGTAGAGCACCAAACGCCCGATGGTATGGCTCAGAACATAGATCTCCTGGAATAAACGTGGGAGATAATCAATATGGATTTAAATACTGGGTTATCGCGATCTCGCAAACAACATGATTTGATTCGGGTGATTTTAGATCGAATGACTAAAGAAACCCATTTCTTACTGGTAAAGAGCACCTTTTCAGCAGAAGATTTTTCCATTTTATATTTTTTCAGAGATAGCGAGATTTCATGGAGTTGCTTTGTCCTTCATTTCAGATAGAGGTGCACAATTCCCCGGTCAGTTTTGGAAGTCTTTCAAAAAAGGATTAGGTTTAATGGTAAATTTGAGTACTGTTTTTCATCCTTAGATGGATGGCCAAGCAGAGCGCACAATTCAGACTTTAGAGGATATGTTGAGGGCTTGTGTGATCGGTTTCAAAGGAAATTGGGATGATCACTTACCTCTCATAGAGTTTGCTTAAAACAATAGCTATCACTCTAGCATCTAGATGGCTCCTTATGAGGCTCTTTATGGGCGAAGATGTAGATCCCCTATTGGATGGTTTGAGTTTGGTGAAGCTGGGTTGATAGGACCAGACGTGGTTCATCAAGCTATGGAGAAAGTGAAGATCATTCAAGAAAGGTTGAAACAACTCAAAGTAAGAAATCTTATACAGACATTAGGAGAAGAGACTTGGAGTTTGAGGTGGATGATTGGGTTTACTTGAAGGTTTCACCCATGAAGGGCGTTATGAGATTTGGTAAGAAAAGAAAGCTTAGTCCCCGGTATATTGGTCCTTATAGGATATCCAAGAGAATTAACAATGTAGCTTATGAGTTAGAGCTACCGTCAGAGTTAACAACAGTCCATTTGATATTCCATATTTCTATGTTGAAGAAATGTATGGGCGATCCTTAACTTATTATACCTATTGAATATATTTGTATTAAGGATAACCTTTCTTATGAGGACTAAGAACCAAGAAGGTTACATCACTCAAGGTCTTATGGAGGAATCAATTTGTTGAGTAATCTACCTGGGAGGCTGATGAGGATATGAAGAAGAGATACCCACATCTCCTTCCGGAGAAATTTCAGACCAAGGTTGTGTTTTTTTTTTGTAAAGAACTCTCTAAATTGATACGATGTGTTGTGTTAAATTGCATGCTGGGTGTTTGAGTTGGGTATTAGATATTGTAACACCCTCTGTTCTATGTAGAGTGATCTCGTTCTAGGATGAATGTTCCCAAGGGGGAGATATTGCAATACCTCGGTCTTAGAAAGAGCTAAATTTCGAAAGAACTAAATTGAGATTGATACAAGTTGCTCTTAAATTGTGAGTTTTGAATCAACATCAAATGAATATAACTTTCAGCACACGATGAGTTAGGTGACCCATGAGATATAAACTCGAATGTTGTTGAGTCCTCTTTCCAACGCCATCCAGTTTGCTAAATTCCATGTTTGGATGAAGGAGATATGTCCGTTTGAGTGCAACCTGTCTAGTTAGGGCTATTCATCCGTTTTAAGGAGGGATATTTCAGTCTTTTCCTTATCCCACTAGGCCTGTACATTTTTTTCCCACCCTTTTAGGGGTTTAAACTGAATAGAATAATTTTTAGTCATTCCAAAATAGCTTAGGGTTTTTAGATAGAAGTTCAAGAGGAGAAAAAGAAGAACGTTCAAGATTGTTGCAAGCTTTGAGGATTTTAACCAAGAACTTAGTTCTTGCAAGGTATGTAAGCTTTCATAACCAATCATGTAAAAAATTTTAACACCTCGAAATCTAGTAGGCTTAACTAGGGCTAAGTGAGGGGGCAAGGGCCAAGAAGGGGGCTTGGGCCGGCTAGTCTTCACAAGTAAATGCCCACCTTCCCACGCCCACCATGAAGGTTCGTGGTAAGGACCACTAGTCTTGGTGAGGCTCATGTTGGTGAGGTAGTAGCTATGTAAAGCTGCCCTAAAACTAGACCCTCCCCAGGAGCCACTTAATGGCTTGTTAAGGCAACCACGGCTCGTGGAGGCTCACGTGGTCATGTGACTGACAACTATAAGTTGAGGGTTAAATGGTCTTTTCCGGTTGTTATTAGATTAAAGCTATATAATTTTGCCTTAGCCTAGGACCCCTATATAAGTCATTTTAACCCCAAAACTCATCCATTCAAGTCATTATTTCCAAAACCCAAAAGAAAATCAAAGTTCTTCCTCCCAAAAATATTTCTCTCTCTAGAAACTTGAAAGAGAAGAAAGGATTCAAGCTAGAATCAAGGTTAAGTTTCAATTACTCCATTGAAGTTAAGATTTGGACTTTGAGGTATGCAGTTTTCATCCATGGATTCCTTCCATTCATGGAATTCCCAAATTCCACTATTTTCAAAGTTAGAAATCCCCAATTGAGTTAGGGTTTTCTTCAATTGTCATGGGTTCTCTTAAATGTTGATTACATGATTGAATTATGATCTATTATGCAAGAATGATGAAACACTATGATTTTTATGATGATTTACCCATGAACCCATGTAATCCCCATGTTTTCAAGTTATGAACTATATGATGTGGGATTTTGATCTTCAAGGAAGAATTTTTATGAAATTAAGCATGTATTGCTAGTTTTACATAAATTTATGATGAAATCCATATCTAACCCATGTTTTCTAAGTACTGATAATTGGAAGTGGGTTTTGAACCTCGAGAGGTAAATTATGGAATTTTGCATTCTCTTATGAAATCTATGCAATTGTTTTAAGGGTGCTTTGTAAGTAAACTACCAATGATGATGTTATTGTGGTGTTGTTGAAAGTACATACTCATAAACACATACTAGCATGATGTGAAAAGATTCCTCACATAGAAAGGATTCTTAGGTTGAAAGGCTTTCTCACCTACTTGAATCAAAGAGTAAGAGCTATCTGAATGAATTTAGCTTGGATTGGTTGTCTAAGGAAACCTTTCCATGGATAATGAGAATAAGTAAGAAAATACTATTCCATGGGATTTATGCTTAGCACCGAGAGGATATTGACTTGAGATGGAAGCTCTCCCGTAGTAGAGCTCGGGTTTCTAGAAACAATCTGTTGAGATGGAAGCTCTCCCAAGTAGAGGCCGGGTTTCTAGTAGAAATCTCCTTATCCCTTAACTATGTGCCCCTATGGGTTGATTTAGATAGTGGATCCACTTAAGCTAAAAGTTCACGCTCCTTACCTTAGCAAGTAGGACAACCCTTTTTGGTGTGCGAGACACCGGAGGATCATGTTATAGCTCACATGGTCTCTATGTAGGTTAAGGCTAAATCCTCACAACAAGATGAATAATGAACTAGGGTTACTTCAACAAGTATCGCATATGAGTTCAAAGGTTTCAAATATGATGTTTACTTGCATTGATCAAGGTTTTATGACTTATGGGTTCTAGCTCTCAAAATACATGTTTAATCTTGATCAATGCTGTAACACCCCGTATTCGAAACAGACAAAAATGCAGATTATGAGAAGTTGCAAGTGCAACTTACGGTCACCATCCACAGACCGTAGGTCAGACCACGGCCCGTGCTGGTGGTCCGTGGTTCACCACTGAAACCCCTCCCCAAACCAGCTCAGAAAATTGGCTAAGTATCGACTCACGGACAGACCCACGGTCCGTAGATCAGACCACGGTCCGTGGTCTGTGTCCGTGGATCGAGGCTTCCCTTACCAACCTCTGACACAAACTAGAGTCGACCAGCACGGACCGTCAATCGATCCACGGTCTGTAGGTTTGACCGTAGATGAGGATCAACAGCTAGTTAGCTGAAAATTCTGGTGGGTCAACTTCAGATGGTCATAACTCTTAGCACAAAATGAATTATGTGTCCCATGACCTATGGTTAGATAGATAATTGAATTATCTTTCCAATTCCACCGAGTTTGCTAACTTTTGACATCCGAGTAAAAAGTTATGCCCGTTTTAGTGAAGCCCTATCGGGCAGACTCGACCGACGGACCCAATCGACGGAGCGTCAATTGATTGACGGACCGTCAGTCCATTCTGTCAGTCACTCCGACAA
>JAJOOR010026604.1:0-18975 GCA_036250505.1 Solanum acaule
CCCCCCCAGGAAGTTCATTGTCCCCAATTTATTCCAACTCTCCAAAAAAAATTCAAAAAACCCTCTCGATTGTTTCGCTCTGAACATCAAAATTTAGGTAATAATCCTATTTCTTACACTCTTTACTTCATTATTTACTTAACTACGAATGCATGACACTAATTGATTGATTAGGAATACCTTAGGGTGGTTATTTAAAACTTTGAATATAGGTTTCTTGATTTGCTAGAAAAACGTAGCATGGATCCTCCCCTTACGTCCCCAACGTCTCCACAATATCCTGGGCGTAAGGACTTTGTAGGAATAAATACGTTTGAATCGGTACCAAAATGGTTGGGGGAATTTGAAGGGTTTCTCGATAGGAAACTCAGATTTGGGCATTGTTTAGGGGTTTATTTGCTAATGTGATTGTATATTTCGTTTCTAGGGTAGTTTCTATACCATGATAGCGACTGGCGTTTGTCCTAGATGAATGTCACTCTGGTGACCTTCATCCCGCTTTGGCGGCCTCCATCATCCCACTCTAGTGGGATTTTGGCCGCTGTGGCGGGATAAGCTAGACCAGTGGCCTGTACCCCTTTTTGTTAGAAAGTTTATCCCTTCCTTTTATTAACAAGACTTTGCCTAATTCCCCTGGTGTTCTAACGCGCTTATTAACTTTTTGCAGGTTGTCTAAATGGAAGGTCTAAATGAGGAAAATTTTCCTTTTGTCTGATTTCCCGAAGCTGCTAGTCGAGAGAAATTTCATGGCTTTTGGAACAACAAGTTCTGTTGCGTGAGGGGCTTCGTCTTACTCAAGCTAGAGGAGAAAGAGCTCACCCTCTGTGCTCGCCTGATAGAGTTTGGGTGGGTTCCACTGACCGAGCCTCCCCATGCCGCGTGTGCTCACTGGGTGAGGGAGTTCTACTCTATCATGCCCACTATCCCCTAGGACGATCCTCACCCCATCATCCACATCCGGGGAGTTGACATCCTCCTGAACGCCACTGCCATAAATGAGGTGTTTGAGTTGCCCGAGGCCTCGAATGATGTAACACCCCATATTTTAGTTAGTTGAACTAATGAGTTCTACAGTCTTTGGAAAGAGTTTTGGTGTGTCGTATTAGGGTTAAAATCAAAATAAATGGCTCCCGTACTTAGAATGACATGTTTAGTGGTTAAATGTCCGGATACAACACCCCAAGGAGTACTTGAGGAGGACCCCAAAACTGACAAAAAGTATGACCTACGGTTGCAATCCAAGCCCCTTAGATCAACATACTCCCCGTAGGTCATGTACGTGGATCAGGCCTGCAAAATATGAGTCTCTGACCCAAACCACGAGACCAAACCATAGACAATAGATCAATCTACAGTCCGTAGATGGTGAAGTCGTAGATGCTGCCACTTTTTCAGTTTTAGTTTTTGAGTTAGTGTTTTGGGATTAGTTTAGTAATTAGTTTAGGGATTAGGAGGGGTGATTAGTTAGTTAATTTACCTCCTATAAATAGTTAATAGACCCTAAACTAATCACTTGAACTCATTCATCTAAAGACCTCCAAATTACTCCAAAAGAAATCCTCTCTCTAGAAGCAAGGAAGAAGAAGAAGAAGAGGGGCAGCATCTAGTTCGTTTCTCCATTGATTTCAAGCTTGGTTTAGGGCATTGATCTAAGGTATGTGAAGATTACTCATCTATGGTTTCTTCTACCCATTGATCCCCCATAGTTTACCCCCAATTGTGAACTCAAAAACCCAATTCTAGATAGGGTTGTGATTACATTGTGGGTAGGGCTTGGATGTGATTCCAATCTAGTGGATAGCATCCAATTATGATTGAATTATGTTTGTATGATGAAATTATGATGAATTCATGTGATTTCTATGATGAACCCTAATCTATGTTGATGAATGTGATCTTTGTGGGTTTATGCCATTAAAGGCCAAATTGAAGGTTCTAAAGTAATCTTCCTATTTCAATGTCTTGAATTCTAATTGATCATAGTTAGGATCATCTAATAATGAATTGAACTAGAATTTATTAAATAGGAATGATCTTGACTTGTAAATTTAGAATTGAACCTTTATGATCAAGTATGACTAGAATCACCTTCTAATGAACAATGTGATTGAATACCTTGTAATTTAGACATGGATCACGAAAGAATGAAGTAAAGCTTGAAAGTAGGGATTGTAACCATCATTGTTAGGGCTTTGGGGTTAAATTCAATATGAGGTGATCTTAATTGAGTATTCTATTTCTCTAATACACTTAGACAAGAACAAGATAGGTGAATCAAGTTCTCTCACATAGAAGGATTCTAGGTTGACTTAAGAACCTAAAATGAATCAAAGCATGTTATACTAGAATAGCTTGAAGTTGTGTGATATGATCCCTTCTTGTGTAGTTGACTTGGTAAGATAAGACCAAGATAGAATAGCTTGAAGTTGAGGCATATGTTTCCTTCATGTATAGCTTGGCTTAGTAGGATAATACCAAGGTTAATAGCTTGGGATGGAAGATCTATTCTCTCCTAAGGAAAAACTGGACTTAGCATTGTAGGATGCATGTCATGGTAGCATGAGTTAGTAGTAGTCATGGTAGCCTAGGATAGAGTATTTATACTCTCCTATGGGTAGCTTGAACTAGTATTGTTAGGATGTCTTCATGGTAGCTTGGCTAGGTTTGGCCAAGAACATTTCATGGTAGCTTTGGGATAGGGGACTTATACTCTCCTAAGGGTAGCTTACGATTGAGGATTCATACTCTCCTAAGGGTAGCTTGACCTTGTATTGTAAGATGCATGGCAAGAGTAGCGTGAGTTAGATTAGTCATAGTAGCTTGGGATTGAGGACTCATACTCTCTTAAGGGTAGCTTAGGGTTGATAATCATACTCCCCTATGGATAGCTTGCATTTGTTACACAGTATACTTGTAAGGGTAGCATGACTTAGTTGGTTTAGGACTATTTCATGGTAGTTAGGATGGGACACTTGTACCTTTCTTAGAATAGCTTGGACTTACATGTTAGTGTGTCTTAACCTAGTTATGTTAGTAGAATGATAGCATGGTCTAGCCTATTAGAGGGTTATTCCATGGTAGCCTTGAAGGGGTGAATAGACTAGAGCGATTAGTCCCAAACTAGTGAACATTCATGGTAGTTTAAAGAAGTACTTAGTGTGCGTAGTAGTATGGGATGTTACCTACACATGGCTCAACTATTACTTGAGGCTAGTTGTGAAGGGTTCCCTTATGTAGTATGACTTAGCTTGGGTTGTTGCCATATTTGCCTTCCAGGACATGATTGACTAAGGTGGTAGCTCCTCTGTCCTTATGAAGTAAGCTATTAAGTAAGACCATAGGAGGGTGAATATGAATAACATCACTTCAAGGCTATGCTTAGTATGAAGGGTAGTATGGGATGGCTTTTATACATTGCACAAGTGTGTCTTGGGGTTACTTGGAAGTATGGTGCCCTAATGGTAGAAAGGCTTATGACATAACCATGCACTTAGACTATGAGGGTAAAGTTGATGAAGAGTCTATTTATGCTTATGTGGTTATGACTTATCTCCTATGCTCATTAACTATGTCTCAAGTTGACTTATGATTATATGATGTTTATATTGGAGACCATGCTATGACTATGATGCTCATGTTATGATTATGTTATTTTCTCTTATGCTTATGTCTTATGTTGACTAACCATTTGAGATGCTCTTATGATGTTGTGTTAGCTTTCATACTTAGTACGTTTTGTACTAACGCATATTGCCTACATTCTAGCCAAATGTAGGGTTGGACACTTGAGTTACTTTGGAGGCTAGAGTTTCAAGGATTTAGAAGAATTGAGGAATTGGTGAGTCCTCATAGCTTCGAGGACGAACCCTTTATTTCCTTATGTCATTTCTTTATGTTTAGACTTTGTATGGGCTGCGTCCCAATGACTTTTATTCAAAAGTTCTAATAGATGGTTTGAGACATAGTAATAGAAAGACTTTTGCTTGTTTTTGATATAAAATGACTTCGATTGTAAAAGTTTTGAATTTCCCCATATTTTCTATTATCTTATGTTAAGAATGTGCTAATGGCTTGTATGCGACCCCTTCGGGGTCAACTACGCCATGTTACGAAAATGGGGTACTCTCGGGTCATGACAAACTTGGTATCAGAGCATAAGGTTTTGGGAAAATTTTTATGAAGTCTCAAACCACGTCTAAGTAGAGTCTTATTCATAGGTGTGAGTCGTGACACATTTATGAATAGGAGGCTATTGGATGCTTAGGTAAAATCTCACTTCTTCATTCTCCAAATCGTGCCATAGATCTATAAGTTCTCTCTCTTATCCTTTATTCGGTGGTCTTTAGGATGTGATTATTAGAAGGATGCTATAAGGAGTGAGGGAGAACGGTTAGTTGAGATGCCAATTATGGCTATGTGACTTGGTAAGATTTGAGATGATAGACTTTGATTTTGTCTTTAGTATAAATGATGCTTCATTGTTGACTTTATGTTATGATAGATGTTTAGAGGAATTGTGTATGCTTAATCCCATGGGGGACATAGTATGCCTACCTAGCAAGGTGATAGTGAGGTTATGTTTTAGTTGTTGGTAAGACCTGACTTAGTCATGATGAGTTTTGAAGTATGTTGATAGATTGGTTGAATAGGGTGTTTAAGTAATGCCTAGATGGGTTGAGTGAATAGATTCCTCTAAGAAGGTATAAGTGTAATTCACCATTGATTAGAATCATCTTCTGTTATGGATGTAAAATCTTAAGTGATGACTTACTCCGACCTTAGAATTGAAAGAATTGATGTTTGAAAGAGTTTGTATAGGTTTGCTCCAAGGGGGGGAGATAATGTGCTTAGATAGCAAGGTTGTTGAGTATCCTTGGTGTTCATGGTTGATATAGTTGTGGTGAGAATGGCCACATGATGAAGGATTGACCTAAGGCTGAGGTTATAAGAAGAGAAGGTAAGCAAGTTGCCTTTAGTAGTGGGGATGTAGAGCATCAAGAGTAGAATAGGTTTTATGCTCTCCAATCTAGAGAAGATCAAGAGTGATCTCCTCAAGTCCCTTTCCTGTATGTGTTTCTTTCATGCTTTAAAAAATTTCTAGATTTCTTATCTTTTATGACTTTTTATGTTGGATTTTGAAGTTATTTTTAGTATGCATGATGTTTAGAAAGGTTTGTGTAGGCTTACTCCCAAGTGGGGGATAGTGTGCCTATCTAGTAGGGTCATTGTGTGCCTTATGTGTTGCCATGATTTCCTTATATGCATGTTTATGAAAATGCTTAAGTTTTGTTAGAAATGATTTATATGCATTAGTAGTCTCATGAGGTAGTGCTTTGAATAGGATTGCATATGTACTTCATGAGTTGATTATGAGAATTCCTAGTTTGTGGGATTAAAGTTCTTGCTTGATTATGTGCATTAGAAGTATTCAAAGTGTCATTCGAGGATGAATGTTCCCAAGTTGGGGATAATGTAACACCCCATATTTTAGTTAGTTGAACTAGTAAGTTCTAGAGTCTTTGGAAAGAGTTTTGGTGTGCCGTATTAGGGTTAAAATCAAAATAAATGGCTCCTGTACTTAGAATGACACATTTAGGGGTTAAACGTCTGGGTACAACTCTCCAAGGACCACCCAAGGGGTCCTTGAGGAGGACACCAAAACAGTCCCCAAAAACTGTCAAAAAGTGTGACCTACGGTCGCAATCCACGCCCCTTAGATCAACCTACGCCCCGTAGGTCATGGACGTGGTTCAGGCATACAAAATATGAGTCTCTTACCCAAACCACGAGACCAAACCACGGACAGTAGATCAATATACAGTCCGTAGATGGTGAATTCGTAGATGCTGCCAGTTTTTCAGTTTTAGTTTTTAAGTTAGTGTTTAGGGGTTAGTTTAGTAATTAGTTTAGGGGTTAGGAGGGGTGATTAGTTATTTAATTTACCTCCTATAAATAATTAATAGACCCTAAACTAATCACTTGAACTCATTCATCTAAACACCCCCAAATTACTCCCCAAGAAATCCTCTCTCTAGAAGCAAGGAAGACGAAGAAGAGGGGCAGCATCTAGGTCGTTTCTCCATTGATTTCAAGCTTGGTTTAGGGAATTTATCTAAGGTATGTGAATCTTATTCACGTATGGGTTCTTCCACCCATAGACTCCCCATAGTTTCCCCCCAATTGTGAACTCAGAAACCCAATTCTAGCTAGGGTTGTGATTATATTGTGGGTAGGGCTTGGATGTGATTTCAATCTAGTGGATAGCATCCAATTATGATTGAATTATGTTTGTATGATGAAATTATGATGAATTCATGTGATTTCTATGATGAACCCTAATCTAAGTTGATGAATGTGATCTTTGTGGATTTATGCCATTAGAGGCAAAATTGAAGGTTCTAAAGTGATCTTCCTATTTCAATGTCTTGAATTA
The DNA here is from genome assembly GCA_036250505.1 of Solanum acaule. Taxonomy (NCBI): domain Eukaryota; kingdom Viridiplantae; phylum Streptophyta; class Magnoliopsida; order Solanales; family Solanaceae; genus Solanum; species Solanum acaule. Next base: position 6,434 of record JAJOOR010026604.1, read on the forward strand.
TAATTGATCATAGTTAGGGTCATATAATAATGAATTGAACTAGACTTGATTGAATAGGAATGATCTTGACTTGTAAAGATAGAATTGAACCTTTATGATCAAGTATGACTAGAATCACCTTCTAATGAACAATGTGATTGAATAGCTTGTAATTTAGACAAGGATCATGATAGAATGAAGTTAAGCTTTAAAGTAGGGCTTGTAGAAATCACTGTTAGGGATTTGGGGATAAAGTCAATATGAGGTGATCTTGATTGAGTATTCTCTTTCTCTTATACACTTAGACACGAACAAGCTATGAGGATCAAGTTCTCTAAAATAGAAGGATTCTAGGTTGTCTTAAGAACCTAAAATGAATCAAAGCATCTTATACTAGAATAGCATGAAGTTGTATGATATGATACCTTCTTGTGTAGTTGGCTTGGTAAGATAAGACCAAGATAGAATAGCTTGAAGTTGAGGCATATGTTTCCTTCATGTATAGCTTGGCTTAGTAGGATAATACCAAGGTTGATAGCTTTGGATGGAGGATCTATTCTCTCCTAAGGAATAGCTTGACTTAGCATTGTAGGATGCATGTCATGGTAGCTTGAGTTAGCAGTAGTCATGGTAGCCTAGGATAGAGGATTTATACTCTCCTATGGGTAGCTTGAACTAGCATTGTTAGGATGCCTTCATGGTAGCTTGACTTGGTTTGGCCAAGACCATTTCATGATAGCTTTGGGATAGAGGAATTATACTCTCCTGAGGGTAGCTTAGGATTGAAGATTCATATTCTCCTAAGGGTAGCTTGACCTTGTATTGTAAGATGCATGGCAAGAGTAGAGTGAGTTAGATTAGTCATGGTAGCTTGGGATTGAGGACTCATACTCTCCTAAGGATAGCTTAAGGTTGAGAATCATACTCCCTTATGGATAGCTTGCATTTGTAACATAGTATACTTGTAAGGGTAGCACGACTTAGTTGGTTTAGGACTATTTCATGGTAGTTAGGATGGGATACTTGTACTTCCAAGGTAGTTAGTTCAGCTTAACCTAGTTATGTTAGTAGAATTATAGCATGGTCTAGCCTATTAGGGGGTTGTTCCTTGGTATCCTTGAAGAGGTGAGTAGACTAGAGGGATTAGTCCCCAAATAGTGAACATTCATGGTAGTCTAAATAAGTACTTAGTGTGGGTAGTACTATGGGATGCTACCTACACATCGCACAAGTATGAATTGAGGCTAGTTGTGAAGGGTTCCCTTATGTAGTATGACTTAGCTTGGGTTGTTGTCATAATTGCCTTCCAAGACATGATTGACTAAGGTGGTAGTTCCTTTGTCCTTATGAAGTAAGCTATTAAATAAGACCATAGGAGGGTGAATATGAATAACATCACTTCAAGGCTATGCTTAGTATGAAGGGTAGTATGGGATGCCTTTTATACATTGCACAAGTGTGTCTTGGGGTTACTTGGAAGTATGGTGCCCTAATGGTAGAAAGGCTTATGGCATAACCATGCACTTAGACTATGAGGGTAAAGTTGATGAAGAGTCTATTTATGCTTATGTGGTTATGACTTATCTCCTATGCTCATTAACTATGTCTCAAGTTGACTTATGATTATATGATGTTTATATTGGAGACCATGCTATGACTATGATGCTCATGTTATGATTATGTTATTGTCTCTTATGATTATGACTTATGTTGACTAACCATTTGAGATGCTCTTACGATGTTGTGTTAGCTTTCATACTTAGTACGTTTTGTACTAACGCATATTGCCTACATTCTAACAAAATGTAGGGTTGGACGCTTGAGTTACTTTGGAGGCTAGAGCTTCAAGGATTTAGAAGAATTGAAGAATTGGTGAGTCCTCATAGCTTCGAGGACGAACCCTTTATTTCCTTATGTCATTTCTTTATGTTTTGACTTTGTATGGGCAGTGTCCCAATGACTTTTATTCAAGAGTTCTAATAGATGGTTTGAGACATAGTAATAGAAAGATTTCCGCTTGTTTTTGATATAAAATGACTTCGATTGTAAAACTTTTGAATTTCCTCGTATTTTCTATTATCTTATGTTAAGAATGTGCGTAGTAGTATGGGATACTACCTACACATGGATCAACTATTACTTGAGGCTAGTTGTGAAGGGTTCCCTTATGTTGTATGACTTAGCTTGGGTTGTTTCCATATTTGCCTTCCAAGACATGATTGACTAAGGTGGTAGCTCCTCTATCCTTATGAAGTAAGCTATTAAGTAAGACCATAGGAGGGTGAATATGAATAACATCACTTCAAGGCTATGCTTAGTATGAAGGGTAGTATGGGATGCCTTTTATACATTGCACAAGTGTGTCTTGGGGTTACTTGGAAGTATGGTGCCCTAATGGTAGAAAGTCTTATGCCATAACCATGCACTTAGACTATGAGGGTAAAGTTGATGAAGAGTCTATTTATGCTTATGTGGTTATGACTTATCTCCTATGCTCATTAACTATGTCTCAAGTTGACTTATGATTATATGATGTTTATATTGGAGACCATGCTATGACTATGATGCTCATGTTATGATTATGTTATTGTCTCTTATGATTATGTCTTATGTTGACTAACCATTTGAGATGCTCTTACGATGTTGTGTCAGCTTTCATACTTAGTACGTTTTGTACTAACGCATATTGCCTACATTCTAACAAAATGTAGGGTTGGACGCTTGACTTGCTTTGGAGGCTAGATCTTCAAGGATTTAGAAGAATTGAAGAATTGGTGAGTCCTCATAGCTTCGAGGACGAACCCTTTATTTCCTTATGTCATTTCTTTATGTTTAGACTTTGTATGGGCAGTGTCCCAATGACTTTTATTCAAGAGTTCTAATAGATGGTTTGAGACATAGTAATAGAAAGATTTCCGCTTGTTTTTGATATAAAATGACTTCGATTGTAAAAGTTTTGAATTTCCTCGTATTTTCTATTATCTTATGTTAAGAATGTGCTAAGAGATCTTGTATGCGACCCCTTCGGGGTCAACTACACCATGTTATGACTAGGAGGTGCTCTCAGGCCATGAGAAATGATAAGTACGAGGCGCAAAGAGAGATAGATCTGGGCTGGTTGAGGGACACACTGGTGGAGCCTGCACACCGGGACATGATCTATTTGCCTAATGCTGAGAGGATTACTAGTGCAGACTGGTCACCGAATGCTAAAAGGTGGCTTCACTTGGTCACTAGGAGGATTTGCCCATCGAGTAATCGCACAAACATGACATTTCCTCAGGCCTTGGTAGTGGCGTGGGAGGTGCAAGGAATTGAGTTGAATGTGGGGCACAGATCATCTTAGAGTGGAAGATGTTTTACGGGGTTATAAGAAGGAGTTCTTCCTGCCCAGACTTATCACTGCACTGTGCAAGCAGGCGGGGGTGCCCCTCCTAGATACTGATGAGGTACTCCCTATTTATCCCCCTTTCACCCTATTTTGTTTAAATAGGGCTCTACTTCTCGGAGAAAGATGGGGACGATAGACAGGGCCAACAGTAGCCAGTCGGCTGTGGAGTCGGACGAAGAGAGAGGCGACTACACTCGTCCCACCGGGTCCCAGCCCCCACTCTCTGGTGCACAGGTAGACGAGGACTTGGCATTTGTCCGGAGGAGATTGGGGGGCCCTATTGCTGACACCACTCTGGTTCCCCCAGCACCGCCCTAGAGCTTGAGATGCTCCATCGCGATTTGGGCCAGGAAAGGAGGAAGGGCCTGGAAAGGGACCGTCTGATTGTCCAAATATGAAAGGCGGTGAAGATCATGTTCACTTGCGTCGCCCCCAGACAGGAGGTTCCCAGAGTCGATAAGGGAGATTTCAGGAAATTCTCTTGCCTGGAGGAGGCTATGACAGGCCTGGTGCCCCTTGAGGATTTAGACTCCGACGATGAAACCTCTCAGTCCCAGGGATCTTGACTTGTTTACTTGCTCTTCTTGGGTTATAATTTAGGAAAAAACTTTGCCTTTATCTTTTCTCCTTTCTGATGTTTTTGTAGCATGTGGATGCTGGTTTTTCTGTTGTTTTCACAGTACATAGTTAATTACTAAGTTTTATAAACTAGTCTCGATTGCTGAACACTGATTCAATTGCAGGGATTAGTTCGGGTACGATTCAGGGTCCATAATTGTGACTAGGGAAAACAGGGGAGACAGGGTTAAGGTTCTTTCTCGCCCTGTCCTTCTATAGCGGGAGAAATCCCGCACTAGCGGCCTCACCTTGGCGGGAAAATCCCGCCCCAGCGGTCCTAACGGAGAAAGAACCCTGCCAATAATCTTCTGGGGTTCTTCTCCTTTCTAGATCCCCTTAGATTTGAGGTCTATAACTAGGCATTTCAAATAATCAATCCCCTTAGCTAGGATAACTATTGCCTACCCCGAGTTTAACCCAATGATACTTGCTCCAAAATCCCATTACGTTACTTCAACACTACAACATCCTTGCCCCCAGGATACACCCAGATATTCACATGATTATTAGTTGGTCGCAACGCACGTCCAAATTCTGTTTTACGAATCACCTTGTAAATTATCTAGACCCTCACACCAACTTAGTTCTGACTTTCTTCTCACAATGAGTTTCACGATACTCAAGCAGTTAGAACTTGCAAAATTTAAACGATCCAGCCAGCATATTACACATAACAAAGTTCAGACATGCATTTATCGTGCATCCAATCATATCATCACATTCAAGCAAAATAAATTTCATATTCACAGTTAATTAAGAAACAAAGCACGCATTCACAGTTCCAAGTTATACTCATAGACAAATCCAAATTCTTAATTATTTACTTCGCTCCATGGATGACCATTACTGATCATCTATGCGTTTACACCGCCCCTAGGGCCAGATACCAATTGGAACCTTCTCAGTTCCAATTTGATTTGTTTGTATCCCTTCGGCCGTGACTACGACGTCCGGTTCACTTCATTGAGATACCAGTTGGAATCGAGAGATACCATTTGGACTCAACTCATACAACAAGCGACACTAGTACGACGGAGAGAAAAGATAAGACAACTTTCTAGAATGCTTCCTAGCTTCCTGAGAATTAGATGTGGACGTCAACACACGTATTCGCACAAGTCTAATCCACATTTACTCTTGTACGGGGAGACCGGTAACCTGGGCTTTGATACCAATTTGTCATAACCCAAACAACCGGGCCGTGTGGGCACCCACTCTAACACCTAAGTAGGAGAACCCTCATATCCCAATAGTTAAAACATGTAGAAAATTAACGAAAAATAGAGATAAACGAAATCATAGTGTTTTTATAAATGAAAACCTTCTTAACAAATTTGTGTTAAGACTTGTAAAGTAATTAATACCCCCAAGGATCTAGTCTAAACAGGCACAAGAGCTACTAAGAGTACAACATGACATAATAATGAAAAGACACAGCTCCCACCATGCGGAAGGAAAAGTAGAAGTTGTTGGAGAATTCTTCGTCTTCATCTAATGAAATATCACCAACCTGCATCCAGACTATTCTAAAAAAGCATAGCAAAAGTAGTAACAGGACAAAACCACACGTACTGGTAGGCATCATCGGTTAACCCGATACCCACCGTATAACATAAGAAAACAACTAGCAAGAATATGTTATTAACCACTCGCTTCTCCACCTTTACCCTCTCTGGAATACCTCCGAATTACACTATCACCCTTACTACTAACCACCTTATCAATCAACCTACTTACTAGGTTATTGATCTTAGCCTAACCATCCTAACACATAGAAGAGTCCACGGATACAACTACATGCATTCCTACTAAGAACCCACGTCATACCCTTACTTTCTCTTCTATGTTACCTCGCCCTTGCAACATGGCACATTGCATCAAGCTTTCTAACTACCAACCACGAATTCCTTCCTCCAAGGTGAAATTCACCTAAGTAATTACATCACTACCCCAACTTCTCGTCCTTACAACACACATACATCCCTTGCTCTAAATTATTACAACCCTTGAACCCTTGGCCTTCCCGATTCATTCAACAACGAGATACACAACAAGATCACCCAACATAAAAGAATAACCAGTTAAAGGTCCTCATAACCACATAACAACTCAGAGGAATTATAATATCCTTTATCATTACGAACCACGTTAAGTTTCACAATTCTCAAATATCACAGTTATATCAAGTCATTGGTCCTCTCATGGAACCCAAACCCAAACTGTTAGCATACCGGAACGTGGTACCGGATCCAATGATTATGCCAAAACGTGGTACCAGATCCCATAATTATGCCAGAACATGGCAACTGATCTAATATTTATGCCAAAATGTGGCAATCGATACAAAGTTAGTGTGTCGGAATGCAACACCCAATCCATTCAACAAACCACAATCACAACCATAAGTACATTATCATAATAATAAAATCAAGTCATGATTCATGGCATTCATCATAAGTCTATCTCATTACAAATAGCATGACCAATAATGCAACATTGCATACATACACGTATTATAATGAAGCAACAACAACATATATCACACAATCATGAAATCACAACCAGCACAATGAAGTATTCATCGACATATATCACTTAACAATAATTCGACCAACTTAGCCCTAGTTCATCAACTAAGGCTTCTTTCTATGATTAAATCATCTTTTGTTCGGTGCACGAAGGCCTATGCACAAATCCTACCATTGATTTACATTATAATATGCAATGAGCACAGATTTATAACTACTTAACTAATAAAACCTTGCCTACATAAGCGCCAAGCAGCTGCACAGAGTTTTTGGCTTCGATTCTTGTTTCCAGACTTCGTGACGGTGATCTTGATCGGAAATCCACCATCCACTGCGCTCCTTACGCTAGAAATATCCTTATCCTTCCTTCCCAAGCTTAGATTAGATTTTTGGGGTTTCTAGGGTGGTTAATGTCTAAATTAGGTATTTTAGGAAGAAGGAGAAAATAAGATTTCTCATTATTTATATTTTTTCTCGCCTATTCCGCTCTTGCGCTTGATTACCCCACCGTGGCGCCGCCGCCCTAGCGGCATCTGGCCCACCCTAGCAGGATAGTGCCCAGAAATTTCCCGAATTTTTTGCTTTCCAAAATAAAGATTGTTCGAGTCGTTACAGTATAGGACGAAAATATATGTATTCGTATTTGTATATACAGTTTTCTCTCACTTTATACAAACAGAAACATATTTTATACATTTGTGTTTGTATCAATGCGAGAGAGGAGAGGGAGAGACTAGCGAGAGTGGCGAGCAAGAAACATGGGGAGAGAGGCGAATGGCAACTATTTGCTATGTGTTACAATTAAATCAAACTGTGGTTATAACATTTAATTTTAATTAATAGTTTCCTTTTTTATACAATTTTCCCATTTTTTAATTTGGTTTGGGTCAAGGGATGTCAATATGGGTCGGGTGGGGGTAGGAGAAAGTTTGGTGGGTTGGAATTTAACTTTATCCAATAGAAAGACACAATGTAATAATTAATAATAGTAGTAATTAAAAAATATAATGTTGTTACTTTAAAGGGTAATAGTGGCCCTAAAAGGTTGACTGAGGGGTATTTTTAGTCCAATAGGTGGATGAGGGGTATTTTTAAACCTTTTTAAATAGTACAAGGGTATTTTGGCCCTTTTCCGTATTATGTATTTCCATTTGTTGATTCTAGTCCTAGAAAATATTGTAACATGAGGTGAGTGGCTTTACTTCTAGTACCTTTTAATACTAGTTAATTATCAGAAACAATCTCTCTACCTCCTAGTGGTAAGGGTTGCGTGTAGTATACTCTCCCAAAACTTCAATGGGTATGTATTTGTTATTCTGTTAAATGTCATGGTTCAACGTGTGTCTAATTTCATATAGAAGGATCTAGAAAATAAAATGATGGACCGAACACTTCAGAATTTTCAGAATTTGGTCGTGTTTTCCATGTAGCAATACCAAAATGAACTTAAGCTGAAGCATTTAAATGAAACAAGGTTGCAATTTGTTACTCTTGCTTGAGCTCTAAAATTTAACTTCTTTATCCTTAATTATGAGTTTAAGTTGACAATTTAGAATTTAAGTATTGCATATTTATCATCTTTGTTTTAACTAATTTTGTTAGTTGACGATTCAAAGGTCACTAAGTTATTGTCTGTATTTTTAGGAGCCTTTTACGTTTTCAGTTTACTAGCATTAGGAGTCCTAATTTAGCTGAAGTTAGTCAATTAGCAGTTCATGGGATAGTGCCTTATTTTCTCTCTTAGTTTGTTGTTTTGCAAGAGCTATTTAAAGTCTTGTACGCTAGTTTCCTGAAGTAATAAGGAACACTCAAGTTTCTCTATGATTCTCCTCTTATTATATTGTAACACCCCAGATTCGAGAAAGGAAAAATTTTAGATTTTCAAAAGTTGCAGGTGCCACCGACGAAAGCCAACTACAAACCGTCAGTCGACTTCGTCGATGGGCCAGCCAACTTTTAGTTTCTTACTTCAGATTTCAGCCTTCAGTCGCGAACGACGGTCGACCAGTACGGATTGTCAGTCAGCTCCGTCGATGGTCAAGTCAACTTCTGTGTTCTGTCGCGAACAACAGTCGACCAGTACGGACCGTCAGTCGACTGATGGCCCGTCAGTCAGCTCCATCAGTGACTCCAACAGCAGTTAATTCAGGGGTCTTTCGGTCTTTTCCTATTTCGTTTAACCCCTAAGCTACGTCGTTTAGACCCTAAATTATGAGGTTTTAGTCAGTTTAAGCCTACAAACATAACTAGAACTTACCTAAGTCAAGTCATTAATCAAAACATAGAAAATTAGAAGAAAGAGAGGAGAAAAAGGTCAAGAACCCTAGTTAAAGAACGCATCAAGTTTTCTTCAGTTCCAGCCCAGAAATCAAAGGATTTCTCCGTGAAATTCGTGATCAGGTATGTGGAATTTCACTAGCGGGTTCCTTTCGCCCATTAGGTCCCTAGAATTCAGTCAGATTCTCGATTCCATGATTATGAACAGACCTAGGGTTTCTAGAATTTCATCAGATCATCATGAATTAGTTATTTAAATGTTCCAAATTAGATCGTCATGTTGTTGCTCAGTTTATTGCATGAATTTCAGAACCATAGCTATGTATTTCTTTAGTTCTTGAATTACACATGCTAGGTCAGATATTTCAGTTATTCAGTTATACATGCATCAGTTTATGAATGCATCATTATCAGATTAATTGTGCATTCTCAGTTTTGCATGTTCAGTTTTAAGCTATCCAGTATTACAAAATTTTAGTCATAATATGTTAATCACTTAATCTATTGGGAGTAGCATAATACCGAGTTGGACTAGGGTTCAGTGTACCCATATAGTCGCAAAACTACGAGCCACGTAGGTGTAAGTCCCCTCCGTGGGCATCATTTAGTGATCACGCTAGCATGCCTCTATACCTTTGGCCGGGTATATTGGGTCCTCTCGATAGGGCGTATACATCGGACTCCACATTTAGCTCATGTGGTTTTATTGTCGATTATTAGTAGCTCCCATAGTTCAGTCAGACTCTATTGCATTGACAATATTTACAGTTCATTCAGTATTCAGTCATCATGCTATAAATTGGTCATTGCATTCAGTTAGTTCAGATTCAGTATCTCATCTTATGCATATTATTTTATTACTTTATTGCTTTGTTCAGTTATATGTTATTTCAACTGTACTCTATCCTTCATGCTCAGTACCTTTCAATTACTGACACATACGTGCACTATATCTTCTCGTGATGTATGTTTAGGTTCTCAGCAACCAGATCACACTTGGATCGATTCCCGATCTCCAGTTCAGCTGAATCAGTGGTGAGTCCTCATTTTCCGAGGACAATAGTCATGAGTTTCTTTTCAGTATTTTTAGTCTTTTAGTTTCAGTTTTGCTAGACTTAGCTGGGGCATGTCCCAGTATTTCTAGTCAGTTAGAGGCTATTTTCAGACATAGATAGATTCAACTTAGTATTGAGTTAATATCTTCCTTGTATTAAACTCGTCAGTTTTTCATATATCTCAGTTATAGTATATAGGTATTCCCCATATTTTCATTTTTATATATGATTTAGCTTCCGCATCAGTTTATTATCTTTAGTAAGCTCATGATCATGCCAGGAGGGTTAGCTTGGGATCACTTGTGGTCCTAGATCCCGTGTCTGCATCTCGAGGGTAGCTCGAGGCGTGACAAACTTGGTATCAGAGCACTAGGTTTAAGTGTCCTAGGATGTTTGAAAAGCCGCACTAAGTAGAGTTCTTTTCATGGGTGTGAATTGCACCATATCTAATGAGAAGGAGGCTACAAAGTGTTTTAGGAAAACTTCACTTTCTTGATATTCTTATCGTGCGTAAGGTATGGTCTCTTTCTACTCCATCGTTGTGCGCTTAAGATCATGCCTTCCCGTAGAGCTAATGCCAGGAAGGCGAATGCCAGGAATGCTAACGCAGTTCTGCTAGTCCCAGATTAGGAAGTTTCGAATGCAGAATTTAAGAACGCTATTCAAATTTTGGCTCAACGTATGAATAATCAAAACAATCAATAGGTTGAGGGAGATAAGTGATAGCATCCAAGGAAGCTCTACTCCATTGAAGGACAATGATGAAGCTTTAGAAACTCCAAGGAGGCCCATAACAAGATCTCAAACCAAGGAGTTCAATGATACGCTCAATGGACTTCAATTGCAGATCCAAAGGTGTCTTATTTGGGAAAAAGAGCTCAACCCCAAGGGAGAGGAATTGTCCAAATGCTTCAACTATTTGGTGGCCCAAATTCAAGCCCAAGATGAGGAATTTGAAGGTCCAATTTCATGCAAATAAGGTCAAGAAGAGTCCAAGAATCAGCCACAACAAGAGTTGCTTCCTACCCAAGTTTTGAGAAAAGACTAGTCAAACTTTCCAAGATTGTCAAGATCCTTTTCCTAGTTGGGATTTACCGTATTTATTTATTTATATATAGGTTATTAATATTTTCCTTAGTCTACTTATGGTCTCCTAAGTACCATTTAATGCTTTCCTAGAAGTACTAAATTTGTTCCTAGTTAGGTTACTTTATTTCCTTTCTAGAATAGGATTCCTTGTAATTGTCTTTCTAGGGTTTGGCTGACCTTTTAGCTTCTTATAAGGGGTCTTGGACATGCTCCCCCCTTCTCCTATATATAGGAGTCCTTTTCATTCATTAAGTAGATTGACATTGATATTAATAATATTTGAGAGAGTTCTTTGAACCTTTGTGACTTGTTCTTTGAGAATTTATCTTTAAACCTTTACTAGTTTCGTAGTTTAAGATATAAAGTAACTTCTTCTTGTGATATCTTTGGTTTCTTTAGAAGGTGATTAGTTTCTACATACTAATTATTGTCTTTAGTTGCTCATAAAAGCGGTCAAGATCTGAATCTATTGTTTTGATTCATTTTCTCAAGTAAAGGCGTTAGATTTCTTCCATAAATCTATACGTTGTTACTTGAATATTTTCAAGACCTTAGAACATCTAATCCTTGGAAATTCTTGGATCTTTCCTTCGAATTTCCCATATCTTTAGTTAGTTTTTTTTTGTTTCTTTTCTTTTGTGCTTCCGCATTCTAATATTCAATTCTCTAATTGTGATCTCCTTAACCTTGTTGTTATCAAGTGGTATCAGAGCGGTTCTATCAAAATTCTGTTCTTGATAAATCTTGGGATTTCTTCTTATATTGTGAACAGTAGCGTGAACAGTAACTTGAAAATTTTTTTATAACTTGCTCTCTAAGAAATCTATTACTTATCCTCCAAGAAAATTGATTTCTTGATACTCAAGAAAGCTTATTACTTGCTATTCAAGAAATCTTATTACTTGCTCTCCAAGTTTTGCATTAATTTGTTCCCAAGCAAGAAGGTAGCAAGAAGAGGGGATTCTAGATCTTTAAGAATAATAGGAATTTTTTTCTTTTTTTTTTGTTCTTATAATTCTAAAATAAGTTCCTTTTTATTTGTGTTTTGTTTCAACTAAATCCTATTTGTTTTAGGACTAGTTCTTTACTTTCTTTTGTACCCCAAGATTCCATACTTTATTACTACGAACTTGATACACGTTCTGGTTTAATTATAAATCTACAACGTATTCCCGTTCAAAGGTTATTTTGAGTGGAAAAAGGTAAGTGTGGGTGAGCTTAAAAGAGGGTAAAAGCCATATTAAAAGTGTGATACTTGATCATATTTTTTTTAGATGTCTAATTCAGGTGATGATGAGGAAATGGCTCATTTAGAAGCCGAGGTCAAAGGAAGGAACGATTTCACCCTTCAAGCTATGCACCAACAATTTGAGAGATGGAACCTTCAATTTCAAGAGATGAGGGATATGATTATCGAGCAGAATGACACCATAGCTGCAATTAGGAGAGAGAATGATGTTGTACCCCCAAATAATGTCAGACCCCAAGTTAGAAGGAATGTACCCCATATCCCTTTTGTAAATCCTGAATATGATAATGATGATTTTGATGTTGAATTTAATCTAGAAAGAAGAGATAGGAGGGGACAAAGAGGTAGAGTAGAAG
>JAJOOR010026605.1:0-28944 GCA_036250505.1 Solanum acaule
ATTAATCAACTAGCTAATCAACCCCTTAAGCCCTTAAACAACACTCCAAACTTCAACGATAAGACCCGTACAACTTACTAGTTCAAACGACTAGTTTCTGGACGTCACTGTCATTTCTCATCATTTCATCAAGTTCTCAACTCCAAACTCACATGTGAGGCTCTAGTTTCACTAGTTCGTTTTTTTGGGTCGTTACATGGTCCACTTGAGAGATTTGTTCAGTTCTTCTTTGACACGGACTAGGTCCCTCTCTAACTGATTATTTCTTTCCAAGGCCATAACAAGTTTTGTTTCAGCAGTATTTAAATTGGTTTCTAGCTCGATTTACAAGCTGCTGGCCTCCCCCTTACTGCTGCCACATTTCTCACTCAGCATCTTTAATTTTTCCCTAAGTTCTAGATTTTCAACTTCTAGAACTATCACTTGTTCTTCCACAACATGCATTTGGTCAACCAAGGCTATTTTTTCTTCATGAAGGATACCTAGGCTATTGTTCATAAGATCTTTTTCGGTTGTCAACTCAATGAAAGAGTCGATCAAATAGTGGCTAGACTTCTCAACTTCTTAACACAGTAAACATGCAAGTTTTGTTTAAGATCCTAAAGGGTTACCTCTTCTTCATCTTCCTCATCATAAGATTTTGCCATAAAGGCTTCATCAGAGTGCTCAGAGTCATCTGAAACACTCGAGGAGTCTTCCCATGCAGTCATCTCCCTCTTTACCGTCTGGAAAAAGGTTTCTCCTCTGCTACTGCTGGCACGGACCTGGTCCCCTTCTTGGTCTTTTACTTCTTTGTGATCAACTTCAAGCACATGACAGTCTCTCATGGTGTGACCTGGTTGATCACGGTTGTAACACATGTCACTAGAGCTTGTAGCGCTGTCATGAGCTTCTTCCTTCATGGAACCTCCACGTTTACTCACAAGTTTTTGAAATTTTTGAGTGAGATAGTCCATGGTCTCATTTACTTCAAGGTTCTCACATTGTGACACCTTAGAGGCTAGTGATTCATCCCTTTTTGCATCTCCCTTCTGATCAGAATCACCAGTCAGATCTTCCCTCATGTCTTCACCTTTGAAAATGAGACCCTTCCTTTTTATATACATCTCATAAGCTTGAAGATGCTCAAACAGTGGCTCCCTTGTCTTATTGCAGTCGCAAAACCATTTGTCCAAGATCTGGGAGAAATTTTAAGAATCTTGGAGACTTGTCTGCACTAGGGGACTGGTTTTTCAAGGAGCATGAGCTCATCTGTAATGGTAGAAAATCTTGTGTGCATTTCATGGACAGGTTCACCTTCTTTCATGGTGAAACTTTTGAACTGAGCAATAAAGAAATCTAACTTAGATTTCCTTGTTTCTTCCGTGCCCTCATAGGTAGTTCTCAGCAGATCCCAAATTTCTTTGGCTGATTCGCACGAAGAGATCAGATCGTATTCGTCCATTCAAATGCCACACATAAGTAGCTTCTTGGCTTTTTGATTTTTCCGAACTAGTTGCTTGTCAGAGTCATTATATTATTTTCTAGTTTTGGGAATCACTCTTGTTATCTCTCCATCCTTAACCTCCATGGTTGGCACATAAGGACCTTCACATATCACGTCCCACACTTCAATATCCTTAGCCATGAGATAGTCTCTCATTCTAATCCTCCACTGACCCTTAAAAAGAGGAGGTCTTGTGGAAGACTGACTTCTTTGCTGATTCAGTGGTGACGCTATTCCTTGCAGGAACTTATCTCTTGGTGTTAACCAGATAGAGAACCCAATCTCTGATACCACTTATTGGAATGTATGCATCCACGACTATTGATGGGACCAGGTCCTCAACACAGTTAGAATAACAGACAGGAAAATAAATACTGAAAATAAAGATTGCATAAACAACTTTACGTAGAAACCTCCTTGCTCAAGGGAGTAAAACTACGACCTGGCCTGCCATGACGTTTCAAACTGCTTTCACTAATCATCTCCAAGCAAAATTAAAAGCCAGTTTACAAAATGAGATTAGCCTGCTAATCTCCACACTAAGCAATACCTCCTATCACTTAGCTGAGCCAGAGCAGATACAATACTGCCTACTAAGCTATCACCCCTTGATAACTTAGACTTTTCTAAGCGGATACAACACTGCCCACTAAATCAACTAGCTCCTAGATGACTTAGAATTTGACTAAGCAGCAAAACACTGCTGCCCACTAAACCAGTTAAACTCAACTGATTTAGGCTTTTAGAAATCAAACGAAAAATCTAATTCCTTTATAACATAGGAAGAGATTTTCAATTTAAGCACATAAGATACACAACTCTAAATACAACAAGACGCTTCAATACTCCATATGGTCCCTTGTTGATATGGGCAGTGTTCTTCCTTGAAGATGGCCTTCTCTTTTCAAGATTGTGAATTTTCAGAGAAAATCCAAGTTTTGTTTGCCAAATCTTGAGTTTGTGTATTTTAGAAAGAGATGATATAAATCAACACAAACTCGTTGAAATACTCCTATTGGCTGAAGGCCTGCTATTTAGAAAAGCTGTGCACCTACCATATCAGAGGTGGCAACTTTTCTGACAGCTGTCTTGTCACCTTTTCACGTCGCAGTCTTGAAGGGACCAGGTCCCTTGCAAACTTCTTTGTGGGTTCTTGAAAAGGCTTGCTCGCTGACTTTCTTCTTAGGATGAATGAATTTAATATGGTGTTTGTCATGTAGAAAATATCAACCATAAAGAGTTATTACCCGTTGGACAAACACCCTCGTCCATTCTGATTAGTGTAGTACGCTGACGCCTCACCAACCTTTGACACGACATATTTACAGCAGTACCCCATTATAGATCTGGACGAGAGAACTCTGCCTGGGACCAGGTCCCTGCATTTGTGAGACACTGAAGCATACAATCTCGTCCGCTCATCCTATTGGTGTAGGACATTGCTCTTTTCACCTCCACTTGACATGACAGCTTTACAGCTGTACTCCATTTGTATCTGGACGAGAGCACTCTGCCAGGAACCAAGTCCCCTGCATTTGTGAGGATTATCAAAACACCTAGAATATAACAGATACTTATGTTATTCCTTCAATTAAGTTAAATGTATTTTTAACATAGATTATGTTAACTATTTTGATCTCAGAATTATATTTTTTTTAATTATGATTTTGGTTCTTGCATTATTTGGATAAGTATGTTATTCATTCAATTAAGTTAAATGTGTTTTTAACGTGGATTATGTTAACTATTTAACATCCATCTGCTTAAAGGAGCAAATCAAACATTTAACTTAATTAAAGGTCTAATGTGTTTAGCCAAATAATATATATAAGGATCCAAATCAAAATAAAACAATAACATGAATTTCACCAAAAAAAAATATTAAAAAACTTGAAGTGTCATGCACATGAGTCGATCCCACAATCAATTAGTGTTGTAAAACTGTTTTGTTGTTTTCTAAAAACTTCCAATCAAGAGAATTCAACAATTTAAATAGATTGTCAAAGAAACATTTAACATTTATATGTACACAACATATTTTCCAAGTTATCATCAAAATTTTGTAATAAAAACCTTGATGTAGTATCCTTTGTTATAAAACCAAATCTTGACTTTTGTTATATCAAACCCTAGATCCTCACTAAGTTGTTTTATCACATAATTTTCTGGATTTGACATCTGGCTAATCACCCTAAATAAAAAATAAAATATATGTTACAATGAAGAAAATCAATTACATAATTTTTTTTTAACAACATGAGTTAAGACACATATATCAAATTCATAGATCTCACTATCAAAAATAATAATTGCAATAGACGCTTAGAAATACTTTCGACAAGACAATTTTCATTTTAGTAGTGAGATGCACAAAAGTCTATTATAGACATGATAGAAAATTAAATGCAACAAAGATGAAAGAAAAAGACTCGAGTCCTTAAATAGAAAACGTTATAAATAAAAAAAACCACGTTTACTCTCCTAATACTTCTGAATATGAAAACTGACTCCACTACTCCTATAGCCTAAAGACTAGGAAACAACTTAATGACTCCTAAACAAATGCAACAACCTAACTACTAAACCACATCTGATCACGTTGCCAACATTCCCTCCCTTAAACTGAAACATCTTTCAGTTTAATTTGTAAACACCAAGTTGATCGCGTAGCTTTAGAAAGGATACTAGTTTCAGGGGCATTGTGAACATGTCTGCAACCTGCTCTTCACTTCTACAATAAATAAGACTAATCTTTACATCCTTAGTCAGATCACGCAAGAAGTGATACTTCACATCTATATGCTTACTTCATCCATGTTCAATTGGATTCTTTGAAAGATTAATCGTCGAAGTATTGTCACAATAGATTGGTGTTGGTCTTTCCTGCTTAAAATGAATTTCTTCAAGAATATTCCTCAGCCAAACTGCTTGACAAGTACACGATGTTGCAGCTACATACTCTTCCTCGGTAGTCGATAAAGTAATAATAGGTTGCTTCTTTGAAGACCAAGAAATAACTCCAGAGCCCAACATAAAAACATATCCTGATGTGCTTTACCTGTCTTTAAGATTTCCAGCATAGTTACTATTAGTGTAACCAACTAAATCTCCAGCTGCTCTAATCTAATAAAGAATTCCAAGGCCACTGGTACCATTCAAGTACCGCAGGATCCTCTTGGTAGCTTGTAGATGCATTTCTTTTGGACTCTCCATGAATCTGCTAATGAGACTTACAACGTGCGTAACATCAGGCCTTGTTGCCGTCAAGTACATCAAGCTTCCAACGATTTGCTTGTATAAAGTGCTGTCCACTTTTCTCCCTTCAGGTTCTTTGACGAACTTCAGACGTGTGCTCACAGTGTTGCTATTTTTCATCTGGAATCTGTCCAGAATATCTTGCACATATTTCTTTTGAGAAACAAAAATACCATCAGCAGATTGATTCACTTCTAAACCAAGAAAATAATGCATCACACCCAAAATGGACATGTCAAACTCAACCATCATGGACTTCTTAAACTTCTCAATCATAGACACATCATTTCCGATATAAATTAAGTCATCCACATATAAACATACCATTAAGACCCATGCACCTTTCCTTTTTATATAAAGAGTATGTTCATATGGACACTTTCGAAATCCCTCCTTTGAAAAATAAGTATCTATGCGACTATACCAAGCTCTTGGAGCTTGTTTTAGTCCATATAGAGCCTTTTTCAATCTAAGCAATTTATTCTCACCACCAAATTTCACATAGCCAAGCGATAAATACCTTTTCTTGAAGTTCACCATGTAGGAAGGCATATTTCACGTCTAACTGATAGATTTTCCAAGCATTTTGAGCAGCCAAAGCTATCACCAATCTGATGGTATCTAAACGAGCAACGGGAGCAAACACTTCTACATAGTCAACACCATATTCTTGCTTGTAGCCTTTTTCTACTAAGCGAGCTTTGAAATTGTCGACCTCTCCGTTTTCCTTCAACTTTGTTTTGTAAACCCATTTGACACCAATGGTTTTCTAATTTTATGGAAGATTTGTCAACTCCCAAGCATCATTTTTTTAAATTGATCTTATGTCCTCATCCATGGCTTGATGCCACTTCAGGTCTTTAACGGCATCGACAAAAGATATAGGATCACAGTATGAAAATAAAGAAAAATGACTTACTGTATTTCCAGATACCTCATAATTTTCCAACCATCTTGGTGCCCCTCTATTACGTTGTGGACGTTCATTGTTGAACTGAGAATCTCTTGATTCATGTTCAACACTTTCAGCATCCTATACAATTGGACTTGCTTGTGAATTGATCTCCAAAGGTCGTTCTGGTTCCTCTTCTTCTTCAACAGAAACCGGAATATGTTGAAACAAATTGTTATCGCCCCAATTCCAGATTGCTTCTTCATTAAAAATGACATCTCGGCTAACAACTATTTTCTTGGTAATATGATTGAACAAGCGATAAGCTTTTGATTTGTCACTAATACCAAGGAAAATGCACTTCTGAACTTTATCGTCCAACTTCTTCCTTGCCGCATTTGGAATATGTGCATATGCTATACACCCAAAAATCTGAAAGTACTTGACATTTGGTTTATGCCTACTCCAAGCTTCATGAGGTGTCATACTGTGAATAGAGCTGGTAGGACATCTATTCAATATATGAACGCTCCAACGAACTGCTTCTGCCAAAAAATCTCTTGGTAAGTGACTTCTCTTCAAAAGACTACGCACCATATTAAGAATTGTGCGATTTTTCCTTTCACACAAACCATTCTGTTGAGGTGTGTAGGTTGCGGTAAGGTGCCTTTTACTTCCATGTTTCTCACAGAAGTTTACAAATTCTAGTAAGTTATATTCACCACCTCGATCAGTCCGCAAACACTTAATTTGACAACCTACTTCATTTTCAACAAGCACTCTAAACTTCTTAAACGTTTCAAATGCTTCGGATTTTTCTCTTAAGACAAAGACCCAAGAATTTATGCTATAATCATCAATGAAGCTAATGAAATAACGTTTACCTCCATTAGATGTAGGACTTATCGAACCACAAATATCTGAGTACACCAACTCCAGCACCTTCTTTGCCCTCCAAGATTGCGTTTTGTAATGGTTCACGGTGTTGCTTGCTAACAACACACTCTTCACATACTTCATTGGGAGATTCAAGCTCTGGAAGACCCAACACCAATTGTTTTTGTTTTAGAAACTTCAAGCTTCCAAAATTTAAATGCCCATAGCGAAAATGCCACTTCCAGGAATCCCCTTTAACTTTTGCAGAGAGACAAGATTTTGTAGAGTTGTGAAGATAGAAAGGGAACGAGCGATTTGATGACATGTTAATCTGTGCGATTAACCCCAAATGAGAATTTCGTATCTTACAAACTCCACCTTTGATATTAAGTTCATATCCCTTTTCATGATGCTGCCCAGCATTTAGTAGATTTGTCTTCAACGCAGGGACATAAAACATATCACTGATTGTATGAATGAAGTTGACTTGTACCATCTCTTTTCCCATGGCAGAGACCACTGAATTATCTCCAAATCTCACAGTATCTCAAAAAGTTTCTTCCAACTCTGAGAATGATTCTTTCTGCCCAGACATGTGATTACTATAGCCTATATCGAGATACC
The DNA here is from genome assembly GCA_036250505.1 of Solanum acaule. NCBI lineage: Eukaryota > Viridiplantae > Streptophyta > Magnoliopsida > Solanales > Solanaceae > Solanum > Solanum acaule. The sequence goes on from JAJOOR010026605.1 coordinate 7,134, forward strand.
ATACATCATTTGAAGCTTTCTCTTTGGCAGTGTAGGCCATCAAAAGTGAAATCTCCTCTTCTTCTCCCTTTGTTTCCACATCTTCCTTCGTCTCTGCAAAGTTAGATCTGCCACCACTCTTCCTATTTAATTTGGTGCGACACTGAGATCGATAGTGTCTAAATTGATGGCATCGATAATATTCAATTTGAGACTTGTCACGTCTTTTCTCTTTTTCCTTGGAATTTGCAGTGCTGCTCTTCTCCTTCTTCTGGTGCCAATTATTTCCCTTCCATTTAACTCCCCCCTAATTTGTACCTTTCGAAGACATTGCTGCCTTCAATGCTACTTCATCTTTGTCCTGTTGGTTTATTTTCTGTTCATGAACCAACAAAGAACCCTGCAGCTCATCAAGAGAAAGAGTATCGGTATCTTTGGATTCTTCAATGGAGCAAACAATATAATTGAACATTGTTGTCATTGAGTGAAGTATTTTCTCAATAATGGTAACATCCTCCAGTCTTTCACCATGAATTCACATTTTGTTTGCGATAGCCAATGTCCTAGAGAAATAATCTGTTATCGACTCACCACCTTGCATACATAGAGTCTCGAACTCACCACAGAGTGCTTGAAGCTTCACTCATTTTGCCTTCGCTGTTCCTTGATACTTTTTCTTCATGGAATCCCATATTTGTTTGGAAGTATCCTTGCAAAGAATGGTTTATAGTATTGAGCGATCAATAGCCTGAAAAAGGTAATTCTTCGCTTTGAGATTCTTCAATCTTAGTCTATCCAATTCTGCATTTTGTGTTTTCGGCGAGATAGTACCAGTCGCTGGCTCTTGCACGCCAATACTGACAACTAGCCAAAACTCTTTGGACCTAAGGAAGTTCTCCATCAACATGCTCCAATGGTCGTAATGACTATCGAAGCACGTAATAACGGCCTGGACAAAATTTTCAGAAGCCATCTTTTGTTGCTGCAATAGTACTTCAAAAAAAAAAGAAAAATCAACCTGGCTCTGATACCAAATGATAGAAAATTAACTGCAGCAAAGATGAAAGAAAAAGACTCGCAAATGTGGAAATTTTCTCTGTATAGATACTGTTGAATACTCAGTTACAAGAGTCTTTAATTAGAAAACGTTATAAGTAAAAAAACACGTTTACTCTCCTAATAATTCTGAATATGAGAACTGACTCCACTACTCCTATAGCCTAAAGACTAGGAAACAACTTAATGATTCCTAAACAAATGCAACAACCTAGATACTAAACCACATATGATCACGTTGCCAACAAGACATCATAAAGAACATCACCAGTTAGTAAAAATCCAGAAAATATAAAAAGATAAAAAAAAGAGCTAAAAAATTATTTATTCGACAAACTCACTCTTCAAGTTTCTCAATTACTTGTTGATACGAAAGTTGAAAAACCAATTTTTTAATCTCTTGACCAGAATTTAACCCAACACTTGCATCATTTTGAGAAGCCATAAATGAGAGAAAAATGAAATAAGAGGGAAAACAAAACATATTTTGATGGACAAATATAGTTCATTTTCAACATATATATAGAAGAAATTTGACCAATCTTGGATTTATAGGTCTTCAAAATGAAATCATGAATTTTTGTGGACAAACATTTAATGAAATAAGATTAAGTAGTTTATATACTCATAAATATGATTGGAAAAAGTCAAATATTTCTTTTAATATTTATAAAAGTACTTAGTTTAAGTAAAATAAAGATGAAGAACTTAATTTATTTGGTGCATGTCATGATCCAAGACTATCCCCTAGACGTGACATGGTATACTTAGAATCCCAAGAGACTTCAAGCGAATCACCTGGTGTAGCATGACACTAAAATAACAACAAAACTAAATAAAAGATAAGCGAAATCAAGTCTCAAATGATAATCTCAACATAACATGGAAAATTCTGAATACAATTTATATGTGGAAATCTAATGTCTGACAACAAGCCTCTACCACAAAGTGAGTCCCTAGGACAAATCCTAGCTCACTCGAACATCTGAAACTAAAATCAAGTCTGAAAGACATAAAAGAAACGTAAGTGGTATATACTTCAACCAGGAGGACTCACCAATAACTGTGAATGCTGATAGAAGTCCGTACTGGCTACGAGCCTGATGAGATGCGTCAGAACCTATATTATGAAATAATATAGGTAGAAAGTATACGGTCAATACTTGAAGGTACTGCGAATGGGGAAAATGCAATAAACGTGACATGATAAGTCTGAAAATATGATAATGCAATGACCAAGTTAATATAACATAAATCTAATCATACGATTTCGTGAAAACATAGTACAAGATCAATGCAATATTTTGAAAGTCATAATCATAATCATTTATGGAAATCATAAATCCTTGTGGGGATACCACTAACCTACATAAACCATATGATCTACAACATGGATTTCATTGTACTGCCCTCACACCGAAAAGAGAGTGTCCTAATTGCCAAGGTAAGGTCCTTAATCATGAGTGGATCCACTAACTAGTGTCCAATTGAGACATAATCTACGGGGGCGCATAGTTCTGAGACCTTGGTAATCACCACTAGTCCAACTCGGTGCTAAGTAATCTTCCAAGAAAAATCATGCATAATTATATCATATTCATAATCTTTGAGATGGTAAACATCTAGCAATACCAAATTATTCATGAAAAATCCCATATTCATAGGATTAACTCCTTTAAAAATCATGATTTAATAACATATTCATAAGAGACATTAATCGAAAGTATCTAAATCATGATTATCTTCATATTGAGAAGTACTTCAGTCGGAAGTATCTAAATCATGTCATTCCTTCATAATGGAGGTGCTTCAATCGAAAGCCGCTTGCTTTATAATAACTGATTAATACTTCATTTGAAAGTTTCCTTGATTCATAAATCATTCATAACATAATGCATGCATATCATTATGATTTTGAGAGAATGAGAGTGAATGAGGGAGGTTAGGGCCTTAGAGAAACGACTCAAATTAGGGCTTAAAACAACGTAATCTAGGAGTTAAAAGGGTAGGGAAAAACCCTAATAACCTTGAGAATAAACTATGTCATACCAACTCCACGAACCCAAACTATGGTTTGTGCAATCGTCTATGGACCGTGCTGACCATTTGCGGTCCAAAATGCTATAAGACAAATTCTCTAATGAAGAACCACGAGCCTCTTCCATTCCCCGTACAATCTGCCTTGTATACTGAATCTTGAACTTAGGCCTGGATCCTTAGTCCTTAAACCACAAATGCATTTCTACAGTTTGTAGTATCAAGTACGACCCGTAGAGTTTGGTCATAGAACTCAAGGCATTGAAACCACTAAGTCTGAAGTTCATAACAATGAGGCTAACTACGGCTCATGTTCACAACCATAGGCCGTATCAGTGACTTGTAAACCATGATCTGTGACTTGACATTTTAATAAATTTTCAAAGAACTAACTACAATTGTGTTCTAGGATCTGTAGAACCATGTACGGCTCATACATGCCACTTGTGAAGCATTTTGTTGGAATGTATGCATCCACCAATGATCACTGTACTAGGTCCCAAACATAATAGTAGTGCGGAAAATAGCTCGAAGTAGATCAAGCACAAAGATTTTACGTGGAAATTCCCTTGCTCAAGGGAGGTGAAAACCACAACATATACTCATAGGATTTCAACCCAAATTCTATTTCTTTCAAATGGAGCAAAGTGTCAAATTACAAACTCTTGCAACCTAGGAATTAAAACTCTTTAATCCCTTCCCCCTTATTGTAGCAACTCTACTACAAAGAAAACTAAGCAACAACTCTATTGCACACTAAACCAACTAAATTTAGTTGATCTAGACTTTAAGAACCCAACAAGGCTAACTCTAGCCACCAACTCATATCTCAAAGATAAAAGCTAAACAAGTATCAACTCTGCTGCACCCACACATCAACTAACTCTAGTTGACACTCCTAAGTAACTTTACCCAAGAGAACATCAAAACAATGATGTAAAAAGGCTTGACTAAAACATAGACGATTCGACTAACTAACCATAGTTAATACGACTCAAACTAAAGACTTAGACAAGCAAGCGATTTACTATCCTTTATAACTTAGGAGTAAATTTATAATATAAGAACATAAGACACAAAGCTCAAATACAACAAAGACGCTTCAGCACTCCATCAGGTCCCTTGTTGAGCGTGAGCAGTGTTCTTCCTTGAAGATGACCTTTTCTTTGTGAGCTTATGAATTTTCAGAAATTCAAAACTTTGTTTGTCAAATCTTCGGTTTGTGTTAGAGAAGAGACTATTATCAAATGGACACCAAACCTTGGGACAAAGCCATTGGCTGAGAGCCTGCTACTCTAAAAAGTCGTGCACCAACCATGTCAGATTTGACAGCTGTCTTTTGTCCTTTTCATATATGCAGTCTTTCCTCAACCAGGTCCCTTGTTAGACTCGAAAGTTTGTTAAATCATCAAAATTTTAAACTAACTTAAAACAACATTTTCCTTTTTTTGATGATGACAAACTAATATCCATCCATTTCAACTCTCGTCCTTTGGTTTCGTTCATTCCCCCTATCATCAATCCCAATACCAGAAGACTGAGTCTTTACTGGATCTGGTCCCTTGTTAGATTCTGAAGTTTGTTAAATCATCAAAACTTAATATCAGCTTCAAAATAATACTTTCCTCATTTTTGATGATGACAAACTTGTTCAACTTCTTCCTCTTTCACCAATTCCCCCTATCAACATGAATCTTCAAGTAACTAGCATTGGTCCCCTTGTTTCATCATTTCCGAAGTTTGTTAAATCATCAAAACTTCACATCAGCAACAAAATAACATTTCCCCCTTTTTGATGATGAAAAACTTATTCAACTTCTTCCCCCTCCCACTAGTCCCCCCTATCGACAATGTCCTATTCAAGTAACTAACATTAATCTCATACCTTAACAATTTACCCCCTTTTGACATCATTAAAACGTGGTTAAAGCAGTAAACCAAGTTGACAGAAATAAAGTTCAAGCAAATTCATGGCCACTTGGTGATATACCGTGAATTTACGGTATTTTCAATACGTTTCACTTAGAGTTTGTGTGTGTCTTGGGATATTTTGTGTTAGATTAATGTTTTATGTCTAATAATTGCAAGAAGTAAGCTTGGAATGCAATTGATGGAGATGAGAGCTAAAATTATGCAGAAGGAACCACCCACAAAATGATCCACAGACCGTCGTTGGGCAGGTGTAGATGGAGCATCAGGGAATTATGACTAAGTGTGGAACTACGAAGCAACTGACAGACTGTAGGTCGACCCACGGGCCGTCCTGCACATCCGTCGATGGATTCAGAGAGTTGAAGTTCCAGTACCTAATGAAAAATCCTAAGTGTGGAGCCACGGAAGGGGACCTACGAACCGTAGGTCGACCCGCGGTCCGTAGGTCGAGTCGTCAACTGAAGCCGCGTTCCAGATAACTTATCTCTTTATTTTGTTTCCTTTTTATTTAGGACTTATTTTCTATAAATAGGAGTTATAAACCTCGTTTTTGGGGGTTAGACATTATTGTAAACTCTTGATTTTTGTGTTTTGGGAATTAACTTGCACACTTTAGTAATTTGATTTTCGGAATTCGTTTGATACAATTTGTTCTTTGAATTTCAATTCAAGATTTTGGGTATTCATCTATTCTACTTGTAATTTCATGAATTCTTTTTACCCAATTATGAATTGTGTTCTTTCAAGCATGAGTAGCTAAATCCACAACTAGGGTGGTGGGAACCATGACAATTAACAAAGTATGAATAATAATTAAGTAATTCTTGAATAGTGTTTATGCATGTATTGTTAATTCTTTCGCTTAGAAATCTTTTTAATGGTGTGCAACGTTAGAACTCGCCTCATTGCTACTTGCCGGACCAAGGAGGTAGTTATAAAAAAGGGATTAACAACAAAGATTTAGTGGATGATATCTAATAGTCTAATGTCAATTGGAGCGAAGGTGAAAACTAAGCGATACATTTTTGTGATGTCTAATCTGAGGTGAAGGTAAGGGTTAGCAAAGTATACACTCGTAGCCGGACCAAGGTGTGTAGTGAAATTCTCTATTTGGAGGACCAATCACTTAGGGGTATCTAACGTACCAACTTTCCATGTAAAACACTAGAAAATGATTACTATTATTAGGATTACTGCGTTAAGAGCTTGTGGGGAACACACATGCCCTAGTTTCTCTCATATTGATAACTCAAAGTTTGAATCTTGCTTACATGTTACTTAGTCAACAATTTGTTACTTGCTTACAAAAAACCTCCTTTATTTACTTGTCTCGAAAATAGTTTGACTAAACGGATATAATAGTGAGTTAAGTTTTAGTCTAAACCATATTCTTCGTGGGATCGACCCCAACCTACAAGTTGAGTTCTTTATTTGACAACGATCGTTTATACTTCTTTTGGGAGGTGCAATTTGAGCGTATCAAATTTTGGCGCCGCTGCCGGGGAATAAGGCTTTTAGATTAAGTTTAACTACATTATTGAACTTTAGTCAAGTATTTCCTGATTTTATGTTTTGCTTTTGTTTTTGTTTTCTACAGGTTTCTACTCTAGTGTATGCCAAGTACACGGAGTCGAGGCAAATCATTGACCCCCTACAATCCTGAACTAAGCAAGACTTTGAGAAAGATGGAACATCGAGGGGTCCATAATAATCCAATCATAAAGGAACATGATGATGAAGTTGACTTTCAACCTCCTGGAGTTGGTAATGAGAATGCTCATGTTCGTGGTGGTAATCTACTCGGAGATGCATTGAGGGTACAAAATCTGCCAGAACCAAGGTTACATGATAACTACAGGGTCGAATTCAATACAATTGAATTAGAAGGACCTATTATTCTCCCTCTCCTACCTCCACGGCATACTTTTGTGGTGACCAGCAATCTGATGCAAATGCTTATAGCAAAAGGGTTGTTTCTTCTGGTTTTGAGTCGGAAGATCCACATGGTCACATGGCTAAATTGAGAAGTATCTGCAAGAGTTGTGTGGGATGATCAAAATTGGATATGAATGTCATAGGCTTGAGAGTCTTCCCTCTATCATTGACTGGTGATGCTGTGTTGTGGTTTTCTGAGTTTTCATATAATTCGATTCATACGTGGGACCAATTGCATAAGGTGTTCATCCCTAAGTATTCCCCATTGTCTAAGAAGCTCAATCACAAGGACAAACTAAACAATTTTGTAGCATTACCTGGAGAGTCTATAAGCAGTTCATGGGATATATTCACTGCATTCATAAGAAGTGTTTCAAATCACCGCATAGATGATGAGTCACTGAAGGAGTACTTCTACAGAGGTCAGGCTGACAATGGAAAGGCTGTGCTGGATACTATTGCTAGAGGATCATATGGTGAGTGCGTTTTTGAGGAGATCGCTGAGAAACTAGAGAAGATTTCCTGAAATAATAAAGCATGGAGCACTAGAAAGTCAGACATGGGTAGAAGCACATTTATAGTTCAAGCTGCACCTAGTCAATCCAATGATGATATTCGTGAAGAGATGGCTCAAATGAGGACAGAGCTAGGCTTGGTATTAAAGCATGTGATCGAAGGTGCTGAGAAGGTGAATGCGGTAAACTACCTAACTAGAAATCCACCACCACCTGTTAAGGAATGTTACTATGAGAAGGATGCATATTTGGTTAATGATCAGACGGGGATTTCCGAGCCAACACCCAAGGTTCCAACTCGGATTATTGGTGCCAAGGTCATGGAAACCAAGGTCGGAACTATGGAAGCTATAACCGTGAGGGGAACTACAATCGTAAGGGTAACTATGTCCGAGATAGGAACTACAATCGCGATTACAACTACAACCGGAACAACTATGGCAACATGAATGATAAGGTTGGTCCCTATGTCCTTCCTGGTAATAGAGAGTCTGGCAACAATATGTCACGAATTGATGATATGATGAAAAAGATGATGAAGAGGTTTGATGCAACTGATGAGAATGTGAAAGAGATGCGAAATGACTTGTCTGGAATAGGTCAAAAAATTGATGCCTATGCAGTGTCGATCAAGCAACTTGAGAAACAATTTAATTAGTTATCCACCAATGCAAATCCACGCCAGCCTGAGATACTTCCTAGCAAGACTATCCAGAATCCAAAAAATGATGGACATTGTATGGCAGTCACTACTCGAGAAGGAAAGCAAACCATTGATCCACCCATGTCGTCTGAGGTTGAAAAAGTGGTAGAGAAGGATGAAGATGAGATTGAGTTTACTGAAGGCCCAAAAGATAATGATGAAAAGGAAGCCGAGGTTACTCAAAAGGTTGTTCCTATGCCTCGACCGCCACCTCCGTTCCCACAGAGATTGGTGAAAAAGATGGAAGAGGGTAAATACTACAGGTTCATAACTATGTTGAAGCAGGTTTCCATCAATGTTCCGTTGATAGAAGCCTTGGAGAAAATACCTGGGTATGAAAAATTTATGAAAGATTTGGTGAACAAAAAGAGGGCTGTGAGTTTTGAGAATGATGAGAGAATGTAACATTGCAGTACCATTGCTACTAGATCACTTGTGCAGAAGAAAGAGGATCCTAGAGCTTTAACTATCCCTTGCACCATTGGGGTTATGCACTTTGCGAAGCTTTGTGTGATTTAGGGGCCAATACTAACTTGATGCCATTGTCAATTTATAAGAAGTTGGGTTTAGGGGCTTCGCGACTACGATGTGTTTTCTTATGGCTGACCGAACTGTGAGGTTGATTTTGAGGTCCCCATCATTTTAGGGAGACCATTCTTAGCTATTGGGCGTGCCTTAGTCGATATGAATAGAGGGTTGATGAAGTTACGATTGAACAATGATGAGGTTACTTTTAACATTTGTAGGTCTATGAAGCAGGAAAATGATCTGAAAGCGGTTTCTATGGTAAATCATATTATGCAGCAGGATTCTGAAGTGTCTATTGAAAAGAGGTTGTGTGTTGATGCACTAGCAACGGTAATGATGGATTTTGATAGTGATGGGATTTAAGACTATGATGAGTTAGTTGCCGCACTTGATAGGTTCGAATTCCGTTCCAAACCAAAAAGATTGGAGTTACATATGAATAATTGTGATTCACCGCCTATAAAACCGTCTGTAGATGAGCCTCTAAAACTGGATCTCAAGGCTCTACCATCCCACTTGAGCTATGTTTTCTTGGGAAAGGATAACATTTTACCGGTAAGTTAGAGGGGCTCCACGAGCTGTGGTCAAGACCACTGACCGTGGTCTCTCTCATGAAGTTGAGGCAGTAGCTAGGCCAATTGGTGGCCAATCCACCATGACCAAGGCAAGTCCATGAGCCACCTTCACGAGTTGTGGTGTAGACCATGATCCGTGGTCTCACTCGTAAAGCTGGGGCACTGTGCTCCAAGCTAGGGGCAACCTAGGCCTTTTGGCTTTGGCTTGGCCCCTTTGCCTTGGCACTTGCCCTTTGACCTTGACTCTTATAACCCTCATTATTGACGTTCACCCTCACGTTTAGGCTCTAGTTTAACCTACCATTTTCTGATGTGTTACATATCTGCAATAGGATACGATGCATGTATGATTTCTTTCTTCACCACTTCTTGCATAGGTGGATTTAGTCTTCTTTGATGCTCAACACTTTGTTTGCACTTACTATCCAATTAGATTTTATGAGTGCAAATCCCAGGAGGAATCCCCACAATATCAGCAATTGTCCATCCGATGGCTTTAATGTATTGTTTTAACACCTCGACTAACAATTTCACTTGCCACTCAAGCAAGTCCGCAACAATGATGACGGCTAAAGTGTCTTTCGCTTCGAAGAATACATACTGAAGATGGGATGGGAGTGCTTTCAACTTAAGCTTTGGAGGTTCTTTAGTGGATGGTTTAGCCGGAGGACTCTCTCGATTTTTTAGAATAATATCAAGCTTCATTGGATTTTTAGAATGAGCACCTAATCCCAATAGAGCATCCACAATTTCATCATACCCTTGCACTTCATCCTCATCATAATTTTAAAGAACAATAGCAAGGGGTTCACTCGTGCACATCATTTCACTCACTAGCCATTGCTTCATCAATCACATCAATCGTTGAGATCATATGGATGTCACTAGGTTGCTTCATTGATTGCACACATTGAATGTAGCCTCCTTATCATTTACCCGAAACTTTAGCTCACCACTTTCAACATCTACTAGAGCTCTTTCAGTTGCTAGAAATGGTCTACCCAAAATAATAGGCACCTCCGCATCAATCTCACAGTCCAAAATAACAAAATCAGTCGGAAAAAATAAATTTATCCACCTTCACCAAGATATCATAAAGTATTCCAATAGGGTATTTACTAGACCGATCAGCCATTAGAAGCCGCATTGTTGTGGATTTAGGTTCGCCCAGCCCAAGTTGTTTGAAGATAGCCTACGACATCAAGTTAATACTCGCTCCCAAGTCACACAAAGCTTTGGCAGACTGAAGCATTCCAATGGTACACGGGATGGTTAATGCCCCCAGAACCTCTTTCTTTTTTACACATCGCTGGACATAATAGCACTACAATTATGAGAAACTTCAATTGTTTCAAAGTCCATACTTTCTTCTTGGTGACTAGTCCCTTCATGAATTTTGCGTATCCCGGCATCTCCAATAATGCTTCCACGAAAGGAAGGTTTATGGAAAGTGTCTTGAACATGGATATAAATTTCTTGAACTTTTCATCTTCATTCCGCTTTTGAGCCTTTGAGGAAAATGGGGATTGATTTTGGGCAACAGTTTTACCAACTTTGGAGAAGATGTAGCCCTTTCTTTGTTTTTTTGCAGCTCTTCGGTGGTGCTTTGCCTTGGGTTTTCTTCCTCCTCTTCAGGCATGCTACTCTTCGGTGCTTGGTCGGACCTCTCTACATCAACGGTGTCTTCCTCTTCTCCACTAGTGTTTGCCCCATCATTCATCTTCACATCACCACCTGCTACTTTCCCACTTCGTGTGAAAACCGCTAAGCATTTGTCATGATCAACCTTTGAATTTTCCATATCATCATTTGCACACCTTCCAAATAGCTTGGGTTCTAGTTGGGTTGAATGTTGGTTTCAACCTTATCTAGAATGCGCGATAACAATTCATCTACTCGAAGGCTCCCTGAACTTTCCCTAGACTTTGGGCTGTCACTTGTTTGCACGTGATACACATTATGATTGTCTTCTCTCCTCCAAAAGTCATGTTGGTCAGCCCAATCTCGATTGTAACTTCTCCGCTCATCTTTAATAAATGTGTTCCAACCTTGATTCCCACCCGACTTTAAAGAGTCTGAGTGAGAATCCTCCTCTAGTCTTGACACTTTTTCACCTCATTGTTTTCAGAAATACCTCTCATCACTTGTTCATTTAGCAACCCCATTTGAGACATCATCTTGGCTATCATGTCGTCTCATTCTTGGTTTTTTTCTACTTGCTCTTTTGTCAGTCCAAAATTCAACGGAGACACCTGATCTTCCTTAGTGTACCACTACGATTGATCTTTGTCATTTCATCGAGGAGAATGGATGCAATAACAAATGGTTGCTGCATGATTCCTTCTTGAGTAAGTTGGTCAGCCACCCCTTTGTTTATTGAATCGAGACTCCGATAGAAGTATTGTAGCAACACGTTGCTCGGGAGTCCATGAGTTGGGCACTTGAGCAATAGCTTCGGAAACCTCAACCACGTTTCATGAATCGGTTCCCCATCTACCCATTTAAAGTTCTAATATGATCTCTTAGCTTCATCATCCTTGAGGGAGGGAAAAACTTGACATAGAATAGATCGGTGAGTTCTTCCCACGAAGTGATTGATTCTCTTGGTAACTCAGCCAACCATTTTGTTGCCTCCTCTATTAGAGAGAAAGGGAACAACCGAAGCCTGACCGACTCTTGTGTGATATTCTTAAAGACAAATGGACCACACACGTCCATAAAGTTTTGGATATGCTCATAAGGATCCTCATAAGCTAACCCTTCAAACGAACTCTTCATTTGCAATAGCTGCAACATCATGCTAGTCACATGGAAAACTGTGTTTCCCACGATCGGAGGTAAATGAATAACACCTATGCCACCCAATTAAGCTTCATTCACATCATTCAAGTTACCGATGTAAACTTGATGTCCAAGTTGGCTAGCGTTACTCCCGTTCACACTCATCTCGTCGCCTATTCACAAGCAGCCAACAACAAACACAAAAACAAAGTAAGTCGATTCAACTACAAACAAGATTAGATCACAACTAGACTTCACTAAAAGAATTCTAAACACCACTCCCTGGCAACGGCGCCATTTTTGATAACACTCAACTACACTTCATCCAATTCTAACTGTAGGCGATCACAATCTAGTATAAACCCAATTAAGAGTTGGGGTCGATCCCTGGAGTGATACGGTAGAGAATTCAATTAGGAAGTGAAAGGCATGTTCTAATCGATTATAGGAATATAATTTATTGAAACAATTAAAGTAAATTGCAGGGGTTGACAACTAATGTCAAATGACGTATTTGATTTGTCAACTAACAGCTATGAAAACAGGGAAGTATTTAAGAAGAGAGAGATCATTGGGGATGTGATCGATTAATTTCCAATTTCACTATACGCGTGATTACTAATTACCGAAAGTTGCTGAATCTTAATGGGTAGGATAGACTATAGATGCAATAGCCATCTCTCGATCAACTATCACGATTCAAGCGAGTTCTTTCGAATCTCGACACGTATACAATTAAGAACAACCCAAAACCTCAATTTACCTACTCTCTCGAGCTAGATAGGTAGGATTGAATTAAGACTCACTCTCTTGAGCTGAATCCCCAACAACCTAATCACTACAACTATCAATTGATAACCTTAATTATATAACCTCTTTCTCAAGCAAACATAGAATACTAGACTAGAGCTACATGGGTAACTACAATTCATGCATTGAAACTCAGTTATCAATCGAACTCACTTCAAAACAACAATTAAATCAATAATTACTAATACCCGTACACTAATTGAGGAAATTAGTCATATAATCACACACCCAAAAATTGGGGTTTTAGCCACGCATTATAAAGAGCAGAAAAACATTACCAACTAATTTTCCATAAGATGGGTAACGAAATTTAAGTCTTCACAATACTTCAAATTCACCTTAGAATCAAAACCCAACTTCAAACTTTTCTCAAAAACTCAAAAACTAGTGTTTGGAGAAAAAAACAGAGTCTAACAATGTCAGGGTACTAATTTCTCTTTTTGAAAATCAATTTATACGTTCCCAGATTTTAGCCTTCAGGGCCATTCGATGGTATAAGTCGAGCGTCGCCGACCTGGTTGGCGACGTGCCAAATGCTCCTCTCCATTGCCTTTTTAGCTTGAGTCTTCACCCTTTTTGTGCTGTGATCTTAGGCGATCGAGGTCGGGCTCGCCGACCTGATTGGCGATGCGCCAATTGTCCTTTCACATCTCCATTTTTGCTTGCATCTTCACTAATTATTCTGTAACTTTAGGCGGGCTGAGACTCCTTCGTCAAAGGGTACATTCCACCACTGAGTTGTCTTTGTCCAAGGCGAGCTGAAGGACCACTCGGTGAGTCACCGAGTGGCCTTGTCGATCTTCAACCTTGTTTCTTCAACTAGAAAATACTCTGTTTTACCCGGTAATGTCTTTGTCTTGCTCTTTTCTCTTCCTAGCTGTAAATCAACACATAAGCATCAGTTTAGAGCATAAAATAGGCAATGAGGACACTAAAACTATAATTATCAAGCTCTAAATGAGTCAAAATCCCAGACTCATCAATGTCCATTTCGATCACAATGCACACATAGCAAATTATCAGCACCAAAAATATATTTGCTGTGAGGATTGTATGGGGGGTCTATCTTCTCACCACCTAACTCTCTTCTACTGTTGTTACCCTGACTAATTAAATTTGTAAGCATTTTAGAGGAAGTGGTCCATTTTAGGGATTTGTTCAGTTCCTTTTTTACACGAACTAGGTCCCTCTCCAACACAAGATTTCTTTCTAGAGCCAATTGCATCTTCATTTCAGTAGTGCACAACTTATTTTCAACCTCAAGCTGCAAGCAGCTGGGCTCGTTCTTTCCTTTAGAAATCATTGTAGTCACCCTTTTTTATCTTTTCTTTCAGTTCTATATTTTCAGCTTCTAGAAAAACCATTTGTTTTTCAATATTAGATATTTGAGTAACTAGAGCAATTTTTCCATCTTGAGAGATGTCTAGGTTATTGTCCAAGAGATCATTCTCAATGGTTAGTTCACTGATCAAATCAATTAGTACAACAACTACCTTTCTCAATTTACTAGTGGAAAATGTATTCAAGTTTTGCTTGAAGTCAGATAAGGTTACCTCTTCATTATCATCTTCATCATCTGACTTTGCTATGAAAGCAAACATAGAGTCAAAAATTTCTTCATCATCTTTTACTTCGAGCATAAAAGCACCATCAGGGTGTTCAGATTCGTTTGAATCACTTAAGGAATTTCCCAAGACAGCCAACACTTTCTTTATCACACAATCAACAACTACTATTCTTCTGCTTGACCTGTCAGCGACCTGGTCCCTTCTTTTATCCTTGTCTCTTCCTTTTAGAGCATCAGTCATATAGACATTTCCAGGCTATTCTAATTTATCTGAGTTACTTGAGGTATTTTCTCAAATATCTAGGGTTATCTTTCCTTTAGATTCAGCCACTGCACTTCCTCCCGATCTGTTAGTAATCGAATCCCACCTTTTATTTATACATCTGAGAACAAGACCGTCCTTTCTTCTGTGCATCTCATGAACTTTAAGATGTTCAAATAGAGCATCCAACGTCAGTACATCAGGATCCCGTGTCTCATAGACAATGTCAACTTCATCCGTTCAAGATTTGGGAAGAATTTCCAGTATCCTAGTGACCTGCTTGCACGCAGAGACAGGTTCTTCCAGGAACATAAGATCATTTATAATGGTGGAGAATCTAGTACGCGTTTCATGAATAGATTCACCTTCTTTTATGGTGAAGCTTTCGAACCGAGTAGTGAATAGATCTAACTTAGATTTCTTTGTTTGCTCAGTACCTTCATACACTATTCTCAATCGATCCCAGATTTCCTTGGATAATTCACAAGAAGAAATTAGATCATATTCATTTGCTCCAATGCCACACATTAATAGCTTCCTGACTTTGTGAATTTTCTCAACCTTCCTTTTGTCGGAGTTATTATATTGCTGTCGAGTTTTGGGAACGACTCGTATGACATCCCCATCTTTTACTTCTATAGTTGGTGCATAGGGACCTTCACAAATAACATCCCATAGCTCAATGTACTCAGCCATGAGATAGTCATACATGTGAATATTTCACCATCTATAGAACTGACCATAAACAAGAGGTGGCCTTATAGGAGACTGACCTTTTTGCAAGTTTAGTGGAGTCGCCATTCTTCGCATGAATCTCTCTCTTGGTGTTTACTAGATAGAGAGCCTAGACTCTGATACCAATTGTTGGAATGTATGCGTCTACCAATGATCACTGGACTAGGTCCCAGACAGAATAATAGTGTGAAAAATAAATAACTCAAAGTAGATCAGACACAAAGATTTTACATGGAAATCCCCTTGCTCAAGGGAGGTGAAAACCACAACCTGTACTCACAGGATTTCAATTCAAACTCTATTTCACTCAAACGGAGTAAAGTTTCAGATTACAAACTCTTGCAACCTAGGAATTAAAACTCTTTAATCCCTTCCCCATTACTGTAGCAACTCTACTACAAAGAAAACTAAGCAATAAATCTATTGCACACTAAACCAACTAACTCTAGTTGATCTAGACTTTAAGAACCCAACAAGGCTAACTCGAGCCACCAACTCAAATCTCAAAGATAAGAGCTAAACAAGCAGCAACTCTGCTACACCCACACATCAACTAACTCTAGTTGACACTCCTAGGAAACTCTACCCAAGAGAACATTAAAATAATGATGTAAAAAGGCTTGACTAAAACATAGATGACTCGGTCAACTAACTCTAGTTAATACGACTCACACTAAAGACTTAGACAAGCAACCGATCTACTATCCTTTATAACTTTGGAGTACATTTACAATATAAGAACATAATACACAAAGCTCAAACACAACAAAGACGATTCAACACTCAATCAGGTCCTTGTTGAGCATGGACAGTGTTTTTCCTTGAAGATAGCCTTTTCTTTGTGAGCTTATGAATTTTCAGAAATTCAAAACTTTGTTTGCCAAATATTAGGTTTCTGTTTAGAGAAGAGACTATTATCAAATGGACACAAACCTTTGGGACAAAACCATTGGCTGAGAGCCTGCTACTCTAAAAAGTCATGCACCAACCATGTCAGATTTGACAGATTTTAGACAGCTGTCTTTTGTCCTTTTCATGTACGCAATATTTCCTCAACTAGGTCCCTTGTTCGATTTGAAAATTTATTAAATCATCAAAACCTCAAATCAACTTAAATAATTAGGTGCTACGGTAAGATTCGAAAATTTCTTTTGAAAATCTTGTTAAATCTTTTTTCACGTTCCAAAATAGAAGCGGTGTAACTGGCACCTAATTTCGAAACTTAGGTCTGAGCCACCATATTATACCATTTTCCAACGATGCATAGCAGCTACACTTAATCAAGAAAATAAATAGATAAGTGTATTTCAGCTTAAAAATAAGTCCTCAGTCGAAAAGGCCCCTGTTAACAACTTTACAAAGAAAACAATTATTCCCAATAGTTTATACAAAGCAATAAATAAGTAGCAAGTTTTGTTTGGGCCGTCGAGACCACCATGATCTCTATACAATAACTGAAAATACGTAAATACAATATAAGCTAAACTAGAATGTCATTAAACTATCAATGACAATAACAAGGCCCATCTGGACAACATCGTAAATATAAAACCTTATAAACTAGTTTGCAAGCCTCTATGGATACAACAGTTGGAGGGACCAGGCCCCAATCTACCCAATAACTATGATTAGTAATATAGGCAAACCTCTAAGACTCTAGCGACCCCTAGAAGACAAGAAGTCAAACCACTCTATTGAAGACTCGACTATCACACCCAACAGGTCTATTTGGTTATTGTTTGGGACCTGTAGACATGAATGCAACGCTCCCAGACAAGTCAGTATGAAATAATGTATCGAGTATGTAAGGTAAGTGAAAGTTTAAACTAAAGCTAATGCCATAAATACTGAAAGTAGTCTTATATGAGGGTCAAAGGTATTCTGGGGATACTTATTACCTTTTGAATCTAAAAATAATGAAATTGTAAATATTCAAGTGCGGAGTCAGATACTAGCTAGAAAATACTTACCTATTCTCGACTTAGCCTTACAAACCATAACAAACTGAGCAGTTTGCTTATCTGAATTGAGCTAGCTAATTATGTTTTCAAATAATGAAGTACAGAGGAAGTGGGTCATAAATAGTCATAATCCAGACTAACTACTCTTGGCATAAATCATACAACCATAGACAAATAATAACCTAACCAACCCCCTAATCATGACAGGTACTAACATCAAACCAGACCACCTACCGAGGCCCCCATAATGCAAGAGTCCGAGTCAATCTACATACCCCTATTGGTAATACTCTATCCCCATATACAATCATACGTTTCAATAGCCCCTCAAACAAGAGACATCCATGAGTAGTTTTTCTAGAGCAAGTTGAATTCGAAAATTTAAGGAATCATGTCAAAAGGTCAAAGGATAGCTTAAATTCGAGCTCAAATAACTTGAGGTAGCTATTTAATTTTCTATCGATGAACGAATAATGCATCCAAATATTTCCCTACTAAATTCTAATTTCACAATATGCATATATCTTGAATTCAGGCTCAAATAACTTGAAATAGATAATTAATTTTCGATCAATGAACTAATAAAGTATCCATATATTTCCTAATAAATTCAACTTTTACAGTATGCAACATGTCACCAAGAAAATAATCAACATGTTGAATTCACCGCAAATGAAAACAAGAGAACCTGAAAATAGATATAATATAAAGACATAGTAGGTGATGTATTGATTACAATATACATAACTTAAAGTCTGATTAGATTTGTAAATCAATATATTGTCAGTGTATAGAGATCTTAAACATTCTAAAACCGTCTTCTTTACCTATACTTAAAATTTAACTAGCATGATGACAACAAGAATAAAAAGTCAGTTGTAATTTCATTTTTGGAGTTAAATAATGGAAACTTAAAAGGTAGGTATTTGGAAAATCCAACATAACATAAAGTAAATATATGAAGAAAAGTAACATAGTTTATGCAGATAATAATTAAAATCCAAGTTTTACAATAGTTGCATGATTAGACTTGAGAGAATACTAAAAACAACTAGTTCATGATTACCACTTAATCCTTTCATTAATCACTTTTCAATCCCAATCTAAGCTCCAAATCTAGGCCATTCGGATCTTTGTAGTTACAAAGATTATCTAGTTTGGATTCAAATTCGGAAAACAACATGTCATATCCTTCGATGTCTTCAATGAAGTGATCAATTATCTTTGATATCATCGTAACCTGTCAAAGAGAAAACACGTGAGTCATAAAATATAGAAAATAACTATTAACTATGTTACACGAATTCAGAAATATTTTAAAAGTATCTGGGTAGCATGTAGTCAAATAGTAGAAAATGAAAACTGACATCTTCTCCAAATTTAGCATATTCATTAAGCAAGTCTCGTAGGATAGCTCGTTGTTGCTCAGGATTGTTGCTAGCAGCACAAAATTGTTCCTTCAAATCCACACATATTTGAAAATTCTCTGAATACATTATTTTGTTTTTCAAATGATCAATCTTACTTTCTTCTACCATAATTTGTTGGGCCTGAAATCAGTATAATTCAATATCACAATTTACAATATATATGTTAATAGTGAAAGATATAATTTTAAAAAATAAAAATGTGACTAGATCATTATTATTGTGATAACAGTGACGGGGAGTAGTTTAGCAAAATAATTCATCAATCGTCTGATGAGATATCTTTGTAGTAAATGATCCTCTTTTTATTTTTCTAGCAACTTATAGATTTATTTTTCTAGATCGTTATTTTATTTGAGCGCTAGCAAACCTAAAATCTTTTGAGAAAACATTAGACCCTATCTAAAATTTATTTCAGACCATGGTTACAGATTTTGTTTGAGCGCTAGCAAACCTAAAATCTTTTGAGAAAATATTAGACACTATCTAAAATTTTGTAAGTTATTCTAAACATTAGACATAACCTAATATTTTGCGACTTTGTCTATAATACTAAGCAATTTATGAATAAATACTATACCCGAATATAGCATTGTCCGAAAGGATAATTTTCAAAAGCTATATTATTATACAAATCTCAAAAATAATGATAAAATCTAATTGGTAGCCCTTAAAGAGAATATTTGTGTTAATCAATTGTATTTTAGAAACTAATTACCCTATATGGAAAATAACATTTTTTAATCCCTGAATTATCGTTTTATTATGATTGAATTATCGTTTTGGTTCTTGTATTATTTGACTAAGCAAATTAGACCTTCAATTAAGTTAAGTGTGTTCTTAACTTAAAGGAGCAAAATAAAACATTTACTTTAATTGAAGGTTTAATGTGCTTAGCCAAATAACATAAGGATCAAAATCAGAATAAGACAATAACTCAGGGACCAATAATTAAAGACATGTATTTCACCAAAAATAATAATAATTAAAGAACTTGAAGTGTCATGCCCATAAGTCAAACCCACAATCAATTAGCATTTTAAAACTCTTTTGTTGTTTTCTAAAAACTTTCATTTGTCAAGAGAATTCAACAATTTAAACATATTGTCAAAGAAACATTTAACATTTATATGTACACAATATAAATATATATTCCAAATAACCATCAAAATTTTATAATAAAAACCTTGATGTAGTATCCTTTGTTATAAAACCAAATCTTGACTTGTGTTGTATCAAGCCTTAGATCCTCACTCAATTGCTCTATCACATCATTTTCTGGATTTGGCTTTTGGCTAAACACCCTAATCAAAAATAAAATATATGTTATAATCAAGAAAATCAATTACACAAAATAAAAAATAAAAATTAACAACATGAGTGAAGACACATATCTCAAATTCATAGATTTCACTATAAAAAATAATAATTGTGAAAGACTCTAAAAATAATTTCGACAAATCAATTCTCATTTTTAGTAGTGAGATGCACAAAAACCTATGATAGACATCATAGAGAACATCATCAGTGAGTAAAAATTCAGAAAACATAAAAGGATAAAAAAAAAGTGCCAAATAATTATTTATTCAACAAACTCACTCTTCAAGTTTCTCAATTATTTGTTCATACGAATGTTGAAAAATCGATTTTCCGATCTCTTGACCAGAAGTTGACCCAACACTTGCATTATTTTGAGAAGTCATGAATGTGAGAAGAATGAAACAAGAGAGAAAATAAAAATGTGATGAACAAATAAAGTTCATTCTCAACGAAGAAATGTGTAGAAGAAAATTTGTCCAATCTTGGATTTATAGGGTCTTCGAAATGAAATCATGAATTTTTGTGGACAAACATTTAATGAAATAAGATTAAGTAGTCTAACTACTCATAAATAGGGTTGGTAAAAGTCAATATTTCTTTTAATGTTTATAAAAGTACTAATTAGTTTATAAGTAAAATAAAGATGAAGAACTTAATTTGTTTGTGTCACGACTCAACTATTAGGCCGTGTGGACACCTATTCTAACACCTAGATAGGAGGATTTTTACCATCCAATTTAAATCTGATAATGCAGAAGTAAAATGAAATATGATATTTCACCTTAGTAAAATAAAAGAATCAATCTCAACCTTAATTACAACAAAAAGCTTTTTTGCACATACAACGGAAAACCCTCTCTAAGAACTAGTCTAAACGGTACAAGAGCTTCTAAGAGATACAACTATTAAAACAGGACACAACTCCCTGTTAACTCCTGAATTTAGATTAGCAAATCCGATGCAGAAAAATGAGAGAAACCCTCTCTATTTATAGGCAACAAAGGGTAAAGGTCACAATCCTTCGGAAAGAAGACAACCTTTTAGAAAGGTCACAACATTTTGAAAAAGGCATAACCTTTCAAACGGTCACAACCCTTTAGAAAGGACACAACCTTTCATAAAGGTCACAACCCTTCGGCATAGTCACAACTCTTCAGGAGAGTCACAACCCTTCATTTTCTGTTCACACCTTTAAAACCCAACAATCCCCCACATCAATAGGGAATGACTATTGTTAAAACATATGCATGAAAAACTGTGTGATTCGTAATTAAGGATTGATTGTCTCTGGATAAGTGGGTTTCTCTTTGAACTTTCCGTAGTGAACATATATCGGATATACTCGGTCAATCGGTAGATTTGATATCTTTGAACCGTTGAACTTTGGTGTATACCTAGACAACATAAGTCACACAATCAACCATTGAATTGTTTTTGGTTCTTATTGTTTTGTTCGTTTTAGCCATGAACACGTCTCGGTTTATAAGTGCGTAGAGAACTGGCCTTACCGGATTCTCCTTGAAGCGGCTTACACTTCACACTTACATAGGTGATTTCTAAATGTGTTATCCCGTAGATACACCATTTGATATACCCTGTATCAAACTTAGAAATCATTAAAAAGTCCTAATGCCTTTATCCTTGTTACTGAACATTGTCTTATCATGAGAATGGACCATAAAAAATAT
>JAJOOR010026606.1:0-22804 GCA_036250505.1 Solanum acaule
AAAAAAAAAAAAAAAAAAAAAAAAAAACTCAAAAATAAAGAACATATCTGCTTTGTCTTTGGTTCATGATACTTGTATTTATATGTTGTGCGAATTAGTTGGAGTCTAATTGTTGCTTTCATTGTTCTCCTGATTATTGTATCAAAATTGAGATTTTGGAAAGTTCATCTGTAGATTTTCTTGTTGGATGTTTGATTTCTTGAACAATCCAAGCCTCAAGCTAAGTTGGACAAAGTAGTTACTATAGTTGTACTGACACGTCCCTCATGAATTAGCATCCAAGCTTGTGTGTTACATTGTTTGTAATTTGTAGTTTGAGATACTGTGTTGGGATGTGAATAATTTTTATTCATCAATTTTCAAGTTTATCTTGAAGTGAGAATTCTCAAGCCTCTGTTTTCTCTGCTACTTTTTTCTGTCTTCGAATTAAAATAACATGCTTGAAGAGTAATTGTTCAATAGAATAACACTTTTGTGTCTGCTCATATAGGCTCTATGCTGAATTGATAGGTCCAGAATATTTAAAGTGAGCTGAAAACATACTTGTTTGGATTAAATGATCACTGTTTCATTAAACTATGAAATTGTTGCCATTTATACTGAAGAGGGTTGATAGATGAGAGCAATGCACAATTTTCATTTTGATAAAACCTTGTGGAGTTACAGAAATTAGATTAAGAGTGGAATTCATTTTGTAGATTTGATGGTGAATGACTTTGACTGAGTTTAGGGTTTCAAATGGGTGTCTGTGCATAGTTCTACTTGCCATTTTGATCTATCCTTGCATGTTAGTTGGCTGAATTGCAATTTATTTTCTTACATTATATATGTATATGTACTTTTTACATCTGTGCCTTTCTTAAGATGTAATTGCGCTTTACTCTTAAAGTCATGACAGACTTGGTGCTTTTTTGGCCCCTTCACCCATTGACAACACTGGGTCCTTTAACTTTGTTGTAGGGAAATTAACAAGGCTCTTTGTGGTTTTTTGGATCATTTAAAGTGTCATCAGTATCAAAAGTTTTTTCAAGACATGGGAAGTCAGCATGATCCCAATGTTAAAGGATCTTCTGGACATTCTGAAGTTTATCATTTGGTAGTACCTCCCTTCTTAGTATTTTTAGATCCTCCTACTTTTCTCATTTTCTTCACCACTTCTCCCCCTTTGTCCCCCTTTTTTCCGGAATCTCTCCAGTTGTACTATCAATGTCAATATATTTTATCCTGTTTTATTTGACTAATTTTTTTGGCTATTTGTTATCCTGTCCAATAGTCTCAGGGAAATCCTTCAACATCATCTCAAACAATTGAGGGAACTTTGGCTAACCAGTTGCTCAGAAATCACGAGGCACACTATTGTTCACATTTAAACTATCAACAAGAAATTGGAGTTGTGACTGGTAATTGGGGTTGTGGTGCTTTCGGTGGGGATCCTCAACTTAAAGCTATGCTTCAATGGGTTGCTGCATCTCAGGTTATTCACTCGGAAATTTTTCCAGCATTTTATCACAGGCATTTTTTGCTATCATAAGAGGCAAAGAGCAGTCTTTTGCTTTCATCCTTTAAGATATAATTCTCATGTTTTATGTTCAAGACTTTATCAGATGTCTTAGTTTTTTATATTTCTACACTTCTCCACTCTTCATACACATCATGTCACATTAAATGAATGCTGGATATAAATATATATACACACACACACACTTTACATCACATGCATCAGTGCTTTAATGAATATATTGATGTGGATTCGTGATTGCTTTTTTTTTTTCCTTAAAACTACTTTTCCTAATTTTTCTCTCCTTTCTTTTCTCTCAGGCATTGAGACCGTTCATCATGTATTATACGTTTGACTTGGAAGCATTGCATATGCTGGGTCAGGTACTAGTCTTCTAAACTACTATGAGATATTCTCAAGGCTTTCTGCTTGAAAGAAAATTAGTTTTGAACTTCTTTTTCATAGTATGTTTTCCATTTGTTAATTGTGAATCTCTTTGGTATAGGCTCAGAACTGCTGTATGTGACTGCTTTCTTTTACATTTTATGTCAAAAGATGTCCCCTGCTATGTAATTTTGTGTAAGTTAATACTCACTGTGTTTTTCAACCACTCTTATTTGTTTCCTGACCATCTTTGTAGTTTCACCTTCTGCCACTCATTGTTTTATCTTTTATTGATTGTTTGAGAGAAAAGAATTGACATCACTGATAGTTCTGAATGATAGATTCACCTTTCCTAATTGATGTTACTGATGCTAGAAATGGTAATTGAGGTCTGTCCTGAACAAATCTGATAAGTTGCTACTGCCTTTTCATATTGGTCCTTATGTTTGTGCAAAAGATAGATGCATGGATTTGCAAATTAGGAAATCTTGACTTGCTGTAGCTCATCACCAACTTTGTGCTAGGTTCTATTAGCTATCCTGTCTTGTATATTCTTATGTGATGATAAAGCACAAACATCTTCAAGACATGGGAGGGTATGTATATATTTCGTTGTGAAATTTTCTTTGTTTACAACCTGTTGTAGGTGGCTCGATGGATTTCTTCACAGGGATGGACTGTTGGGGAGCTTTGGGATATGTTGATGGACTATTCAGTCCAGAGATTGAGGGGAGAAACTGGAGCTGGCTTCTTTAGTTGGCTCCTTCCATCGTTAAATTCCCATGATACTATTTTGCTTAACAATTCTCATAATGTTTAAATATTCCTAGTCTTTTTTATTATTGTGCTGCTGCATAATCTTTGTATAAGCTATTTAAAGCCTATTTACTTGTACTACCACAAAAAGGAAAAAGAAGAATAATTGAGTTGATCTCTGGCGGATGGTTTTTCTTGTCTTAGAGGTATAATTCAGACCTTTTAGGATAATTAAGGTAAACATGAGTTCCCGGCTCAAGCATAGTGAAACCGGCTGAAGGTAAATATTACTCATTATGTATGTTACAACAGCAGAAGGCGTTGTGGTAATGGAAACGAAAAGCAAATAGCTGAAAAGGATTGGAACCATCAAACATGCATTCTGCTACACCAACTCTTCGTTTTTTACCCTTTCCTCCAAACACAGTTAGGCATTTCCCTGTACTGCTAGAAAGCCAAAATCTCAACTCTCTGTGATTGTATTTCTTAGGTGGGGCTATTGATTTCCAGTCAGCTTCTGTTAAGCTTCGTAGCGAGTTCAGTGAACTGAGTCTTACTTTGCCATGTTTGTCTACTGTGAGATAGCTTTGTCCCTCTGAACATTTATCCATGTAGTTCCTGAACCTGATCATTTATACATGTCAAGATTTGTGTTTTGCCTATTTTGTGCACAGGTTTAACATGCATGATTTCAGTAATTTCTTAGGTAGAATTCTCGTCTCTAGTGTTGATACGAGGGATAGTTAAAATTTGAGCTGATTATTTTACTAAAAATTATTTTTGCTTAGCAAGGGGAACATTAGGATTTTGTTATAGATTTGAATCAGACCTATTCAAACCCGTGGTTATAAAATAAGAAAAACAAATGCCTATAATGATTAAGATTCAGACTTTGAAAAAAAACCAAATTTAATGATATGAACGATTAAGATTAAGACTTTAATTTAGTGTAAAACAATGATGTCTTCAGTAGTTATACACTCTTGTGTATTCAGATGTGTATTACTAATACCATTGACTTTTAGGTATTAGCTATCCAATGATCTTAATGCATGCATTATCATGATTATAGACCCAATTGTCCCTCAAAACATTTTTACATCTTTTCCACCATAATACTTGAGTGTATCTGAATTTGTAAATACATTATTTTATGCAATGCATGTTATTTTTAATGCATCAAACCAAACAATACATAAAAATAATATATATATATATAATGCAAGTATAACTAATACATGCATTGCTAATATGAACATTACTGGTACATTCTATTTAGTATTATTCTTATACATTCTACCGAAAGACCCCTTAGTGTCTTACTTCCCTTTTTGATTTGTCCCAAGAAGAGTGCATTTTTTATATTTAGTAAGTTTTCCAATTCCAACGTTTTACTTGACAAGTTTAAGACCATAAGATCTTTAAAAATTACACACATCTCTGAGTCTTTTCTTTATTTCTTAAACTCCGACTCAATCAAACTAAGACACTCAAATTGAAACGAAGGATGTATTTACTAAAAAGGAAAGTTACCTATGGTAACCAGAAGTTGATTCCCAACCATAATATACATTATATTTTTCACTCTCACCACCACCTTTGACATTTGGCACAGAATACATACCTCTATCCTTTGAGCTAACATAGTCAGATTGTAAGGCAGCAACTACAAGAGAGTCGTCAAATGCAGTCATGTGGGGATATGCTTCACTTGGAGGGCATTGCTTTGTGTCACATTTTGTACATTGGCTGCAGAGCAAGTTGCTCTTGACTTCTTTAGTTGCATCTGAAATGACACAAATCATTACCAGCACAAGCAGTAACATGACTAAGTGGATAATGCCTTCCATCTCAAGAATCCCAATTTTTTCTTGTTCTTGATTCATTACATTAAGGACTTTATATTGGATTCATCTGTAGTTTATTATACTTCATAGGTGGCAACTATATTTTATATAAAGTAAACTTAGCTTTGTTGATACCGGAGAGTTTTACAACAATGATTTCATCATAAGGACTTACGCCAGGAAATTACTTTAGAAAAACAATAATCACTTAGCTTCATTTATTTATCAAGACACAAATGATGATATAATATTCAACTTTCTTTAATTTGTGAGGTTTGGAGGGCAATTTCGTCTAAAGATTTTTTTATTAAATGAATGAATGTTATTTTTGTTAGACTTTACTTATGAGTGATAAAATACCAAGACCAGCCCCTATAAGGGCCATTTATGAACTCAACTGACTTACACAGGGCCAACTCAATAAGATTCGAGGCCTAAAGTCAAACTTGAAGGAGAGAGCATAATTTTTTTTAAAACAAAAACAAGTAAAATATATTATTATTTAAAGTAAATTTTTGTAATGACCCTCTATGTCATTCTCTCTGTTTTGCGGTATTTTAGGAGTTTAAAGATTTCCTATAGCTACTTCAAGTCATTTATGAATTACTAGTGATAGAATACGTGCGTCCACTCTCAGTAAATGGACCAGGTCCCTTGACTCAACAAGAACAATAACGAAGAGTAAATAATAACAAGAACACAACACAAACAGTTTACATGGAAACCTCCTTGCTCAAGGGAGTAAAACCACGACCTGTCACACAGGATTTTCAACTGTTTCCACTAATTTTCCTTAAGCAAAAGTGAAACTCAGTTACAACCAAAGTGAGAAAAGGCTATTAATCTCACAACCAAGTAATAACTCTATTACTTGAAGAGTCGAAGCAGATGCCACACTGTCCACTAAGCTATCACCACTAGAAAAGTTAGGATTCAACTAAGCAACACACAGGTTGCCCACTAAACCACCCACTCTAGATGACTTAGACTTTGACTAAGCAACAAAATGATGCTACCCACTAAATCAGTTACCCTTAACTGATTTAGACTTTTCAACCAAAACACAATATCTTAATCCTTTATAGATTTAGGAACAAATTTACAATGTACGTGCATAAGAAATAATCCTAAGACAACTAAGCTTGCAACTCTATCAGGTCCCTGTTGTTCTTGAGGATGATTCTTCACTTTTTGTTAGCCTTTGCAAGAGTTCTTGAGAGTTT
Organism: Solanum acaule; assembly: GCA_036250505.1. Lineage (NCBI taxonomy): Eukaryota > Viridiplantae > Streptophyta > Magnoliopsida > Solanales > Solanaceae > Solanum > Solanum acaule. The sequence goes on from JAJOOR010026606.1 coordinate 5,709, forward strand.
TCATGTTGCAAAAACTAAAATTATGACTATTGGACATAATCTTTATGAAGAATAGTCACAACCTTTGAGGCCATGCCATTGGCTGAGGTTTCTTTCACTTCTGCCACAGTTGGAGACTGTGCACCAACCAATTGTACTTTTTCCAGCCTGACAGTTATGTGTATATTTCCGCCCGGGATCAGGTCCCTTTACAAGGTCCCTGGGTTTGTCAAATCATCAAAACTACAACTATCATTTTCCCCATTTTTGATGATGACAAACTATACACCTAGTGCCTACAATTTCTTCTTTCTTCTCCCTATCAACAACACCTTATCATTCCCCCTGTCAACCAGACCTTCTACTCAACCAGACCTTTTACCAGCCTGAGCACCCAATGATTCCCCCTTTTGGCATCATAAAAAAGAAGTGCAGTAAACCAACATAACAAGTAAGTTTGTTAAGCAAGGTCATAGCCAAAGGCAACAACATCATGAGTCTAAAAATAGGAAGAGATAGATATTAGTCACAACAAAACAAGAATCAATTTCATAGAACAAAAGTCAGCACTCAATACATTTAAGTTAAACTGAAATTGAGAACCCTGGACACTATCCACACAAAAATAAAGACACGGGAGAGGACTATGAGGAAGGAGGTTGATGGGAAACGGACTTGATGATAAGAGTGAGTCTAGTATTGACTTCGTCATTGTCCTTGATCGCTTTCTCTTGAAGAGAAGCAATTTTGGCAAGGAGTACCTCATTCTGTTTCCTCAGCGCTTTAACTTCTGCAGTACCAGGTCCCTCTGTCTGCACTTTAAGCAACTCTGCTTTTAGTAGAGCAATTTTAGCTTCTTTATTGCTCACACGCACAATCATCTCTTCCAACTCATATTTCAATTGATCCTGCTCCATTATCAACTGAGAGACCTTGCTCAGTGGATTTCCCTTTCCTTCTAGACACTCACATTCCACCAGCGTACTGAGGGTGAAGGATTGTTTAGCAGTTCCAATTTTACCTGCTCCCACTGGTATGTTCAGATGATGAAACACCTTGGTAAAAAAGTAGCCATATCCCATGTCATGTTTCCCTTTGTGTTCAACCACAGTCTTGTACATATGCTCTAGCATGAGGGCTGGAAGATCTATGGGATCAAACTTGCAAAGTGACTCCATGATGAACAGATCAGATGCAGAAACGATAGTTCATTTTTCTGTTCGAGAAAGAAGTACCTTGTTGACAAATTCAAACAGCAGCTGATACTCTCATTTCATGAGTTTCTTTTGAATCCCAGCACGTCGAGTGTTAGGTATTTTAGAGCATTATTTGACAAACTCCACAGTGTAAGTTTTTCCAACGACGGACCTGGTTCCTTCTCTCGGTACCCCCAGTATTTGCCCCAGCAGGTCCTCAGTCAGATGCAACCTTTTGTCCCCTACCCTGGTGTTTAGGCTACCACCCTCTTCAAACTCAATGTTATAGTAAAACTCACGTACCTCTTCCTTATGTAAAATGGGTGATTTGGTCTGGAACAAGTGAGTCCACGACTGGATTTCCACGAGATCATACAGAGAATTCATCCCATGCTTGGTGATGATGTCAGGGTCAAACACTCGACCTCCTAGAACCTTCTGGAGACGTAAATTGTTGACAATTGACTGTTTACTTTCTCCGTGGTCATCCTCATTTCCCATGGGACCAGGTTCTGTTCCAGGTGCTGGTTTTATGACGTGAGAGGTTTCTCTCTTCCTCTTGTTCTTCCCTTTTTTGGACACAACCCTTTTTGCCACTGCTTTAGACTTACCCTTTCCCTGACTCTCTTACTAGGCTTCTTTACTTGCTTTTCCCCCTTTTCTTCAGAACCTTTTCTCACACCTTCATGTTCAGAATCTTCAATAGAGACATCCACCACATTAGTATCAGGTATCTTAAAGAGTACATTACCCGATTTCATAGCATCACCCATCAGTTTCTTTGAATCAGATCTAGTAAAAGGCCTTCTTTTAGGTGTCTCTTCAGTGACCTTATCTTTTCCTTTTGTGGAGATAGGGACTATTTTCTTTTGAACAATTCATCAGAGGGGGCGATTATCCTCGTCTGTGTCAGTAAAATCGGACGAAGGGTAGACACTAAACTCAGGAGTTTGGTCAAACATTGGTTGAGAACCCTCGAGCAAATTGTCCACAAAATGTTCTCCTTCTTCACTTAGTATCCCTCCCCTCATCTGGGTTAGACTCTCGACGACCATGCTCACTGGCTGCGAGAATATTTGACTCAGACAATTTATTATTGGGAAGGTCTCCCTCAAATAAGTGGTCGGACAACATGGCAGAACAAGGATTGGGTTCGGGAGCTGGGTTATTAAGGTCTAAGGGAGATTGGGGATTAAGAGGACTGGTTTCACCAATGTTGACCGGAGAGATGGTCGACATTTTGTCAGAAAATGTGTAAAAAGCCACTGGGTCTATTTCTAGAATTTTCTTTGAAGGAGATGGAGATTGAGACATTTTGTTTGAGAGAAGGAGATGAAGAGTGACAGAGAGAAAGTGAGAGAAAAGGAGGAATAAGGATTTTGGCGGAAGGCTTTGGAGAGAAAGAGATTTGAAATGTGGAGAGATGGAGTGAAGAAAGGTCGTATAAAAAGAACTTGAAACGATATGTAATATCTTTGAGTAAACGCGTTACTTGGACTTTAAAGCGATGGGACAAAGGTCAGAAGGGCCGATGGCTGACACGTGGAGATCTCAACGGTTCTCGTTCAAAGAGTTTAAAAGAAATGTAGAGAGTGCAAACCTTGAGAGGGACCAAGTCCTCAACTGCAAATGAGATTTGATTCCTGAATGGTTCTGACAATTCTTCGCTTCAGTGATTTTCATGAGTGTATACCTGCAGTAGGTACATGGTTGATCTCACTTAAACAATACATTATGGGTAATGAGGATACCTGCCCTCCAGATCATAGCCAAAACAAGGATTAAATGCCTTTGGATGGGATTAGGTCAATGCATATTCATCATTCCCAACTTCAACCTGTTACTCTCAAATTGATCCTTGCTGAGAGCCTTGGTGAAGATATATGCAATTTGATCTTCCGTCCTGCAATACTGCATGATGATGTTCCCCTTTTCAACATTCTCTCAAGAAGTGATGTCTGACATCAATGTGTTTTGTTCTTTTGTGCTGAACTGGATTCTTTCCCATGTTGACTGCACTGGTATTGTCACACATGAGAGGAATTGTGTGAATATGAACTCCAAAATCCTCTAGTTGTTTCTTGATCCATAGGAGTTGAGAACAGCAAGATGCAGCCGCCACATATTCAGCCTCCGCAGTAGAGAGATCTACTGAATTTTGTTTCTTAGTTCCCCAAGAGATGAGTGAGGATCCAAGAAAATGAGCCATCCCAGATGTGCTCTTCCTGTGAACCTGATATCTTGCAAAGTCAGTATCTGCATACCCTACTAGTTCAAAGGAGTCACCTACCGGATAAAACAGGACCAGGTCCCTTGTCTTCTTTAGATACCTTAGAATCCGCTTGGCCATCTTCAGATGTGATTCCCTGGGGCATGCTTGGAATCGTGCATACATTCCTACACTGAAGACAATGTCAGGTCTATTGGCTATTAGATACAATAGATAACCAATAATCCTTCTGTACATGGTTTGATTTACTAGTGGATCAGCCTCATCTGTTCCCATTTTAGAGTTTGTACCCATGGGGGTATCAATAGGCTTCGAGTCCACCATGTGAAACTTCTTCAACAGCTCCTTTGTGTACTTTTTTCGACAAAGTGAAGTCCCACTTGAGGTTTGCTTGATCTGTAGGCCTAAGAAAAAAATTAGCTCCCCCATCATACTCATGTCGAATTCATTTCCCATTAGAGTCGCAAATTCTTCACACAGACATTCAGAGGTGGCTCCGAAAATGATGTCATCCACATACACTTAAATGATGAGCAATTCTTATTCCCTTTTCATTAAAAACAAGGTGTTATCTATCTTGCCCCTCTTGAAACCATTCTTCAGCAGGAATTTGGACAGCCTTTCATACAAGGCTCTAGGTGCCTGTTTCAATCCGTACAGGGCCTTGTTGAGTTTGAACACATGATTTGGGAACTCAGTATCCTCAAATCCAGGTGGCTATTTTACATATACTTCTTTTTTCAGATCTATATTCAAGAAAGCACTTTTGACATCCATCTGGAAAAGCTTGAAACCCATGAAGGCTGCAAATGCTATGAGGATTCTGATAGCTTCAATTCGAGCAACAGGGGCAAATGTCTCGTCATAGTCTATGCCTTCCTCCTGATTATAGCCTTGAACAACCAGTCTGGACTTGTTCCTAGTGATAAGCCCATTTTCATCAAGCTTATTTCTGAACACCCACTTGGTCCCTATGATAGTCCTGTCAGCAGGTCTTGGGACCAGGTACCATACATTGCTCCGCTCAAACTGATGAAGTTCATCTTGCATTGAATTGACCTAGTCAACATCTTTCAAGGCTTCTTTCATATTTTTAGGCTCAATGGTAGAGATGAAGGCTGAAAATGCAACCAGATTTCTTGTCTTTGACCTAGTTTGCATTCCAAAATTCAAAGGGGACATGAGATTCTCAATGGGGTAAGATGAACTGTGTTTCCACCCTGGTTTAGAGGCCACGGGTTGGGGTTGAACCGTATGTTCTTCTTCATCTTCAGAATCGTCATTCTCAAGAGGGTAAGTTTCCTCTTGAATTGCATTATGAGACGGACCAGGTCCTATAGTAGGCTGGTCATCCTTTTTCATCTTCTCAGCTAGACCAGGATCAACACCATCAGACTCTAGATTCCCTTTAGCTTCAATATTCTGTACTTTGAGAAGCTCAATAAGATCATCATCGTCCTTCATATCCAGGTTTTTCATATCACCACTTTCATCGAAAATCACATGAACACTTTCCTCAATACATAGTGTTCTTTTGTTGAAGACTCTATAAGCTTTGCTTGAAGATGAGTATCCCACAAAGACACCTTCATCACTTCTTGGATTAAACTTTCCCAGGTCATCCTTGCTGTTGTTTAGCATAAAGTACTTGCACCCAAAGGCCTTTAGATAACTGAGCTTGGGTTTCTTGTTGTTGAGCAGTTCATACGGAGTTTTGTTCAGGAGAGGCCTGATCAAGCATCTGTTAGTCACATAGCACGCAGTGTTGACAACTTCAACCCAAAAGTTTTGAGGAAGATTAGACTTGATGAGCATTGTTCTGGAAATATTTATCAGAGTTTTGTTCTTCCTTTCCACCACACCGTTTTGTTGAGGTGTTCTGGGAGCTGAGAAGTTATGATTGATACCACTCTCTGCACAAAAAGTATCAAGCTTCACATTTTCAAACTCGGTTCCATGGTCGGACCTGATCCCTGCAATCAAGCAGTTGAGTTTGGTTTGGATCATCTTGAAAAATATCATTAGCACATAAGTTGTCTCAGATTTGGACTTGAGAAACATAGTCCACGTGAATCTTGAGTAGTCATCCACAATCACCAGGATATACTTCTTTCCGTTTCGACTTTGGATTTTCACAGGCCCGCACATATCCATGTGTAGCAACTCAAGAACCCTTGAAGAGCTTACTTGCTTCTTATATTTTAATGAGGATCTGGTATGTTTCCCTTTGGCACATGCGTCACACACTTTAACGTTACTGAACTTCAATTTTGGCAAACCACGTACCAGGTCCCTAGATACAAGCTTGTTCAATAGAGACGACCTCACATGACCTAGCCTCATATACCATAGAACGACATTTTCACTTTGAGCACTGAGGCATGTCAGATCGTCTCCATGAGTTGTTTCCAGATTGCCACATACATGTTTTTCCGTTTGCTTGCCATCAGGATCACCTTCTTGTTAGTCAGGCTAGTGACAATGCATTTGTTTGAAGAAAACTTGACTTCATTTCCCTTGTCACAAATCTGGGAGACATTGAGAAGACTGTATTTTAACCCACTCACATAGTAAACATTTTCAATGGAATCTTTAAGTGACTTTCCAACTCTGCCAACTCCTAGGATGTACCCCTTCTTTCCATCGCCAAATGAGATACCTCCACCTTGAAGTGTCTTGAGTGAAAAGAAGTTTTTGACGCTCCCAGTCATGTGCTTCGAGCATACACTGTCCATGAACCAGCACTGATTGCTACTTCCTTCACCCCCTGCAACACAGATCACTTATTAGATTTGGGAACCCACTTCAATTTGAGTTCCCAGTAAGCTGATAAGGGCGCAATTAGAGTGTTTCTTGCCTAGTGAAGCATGTTTGCCCTTTTCTTGTTCAAGGATTTAAGAATAGAACCAGTTCCCCTTCTTGGAGTTGTCTTCTGTCTAGAATAGACTGAAAACTTTTCTTGAGAGGCCTTCCAAGCAGGACATTCCCCTTTCAAATGGCCATTTCGACCACAATAAAGACATAGTAAATTATCTGACACATAGACATATTTACTGTGGGGATTGTAAGGAGGGGTGATGTTCAGGCTACCTAACCCTTTTTTGTTATAGTTGCTTTAACTGGTGATTTTGGAAAGTAGATTGGTGGAACTGGTCCATTTTAGAGAAGTTTGAAGTTCTTTTTTAAGACGGACCAGGTCCCTTTCTATCTGATCATTTCTTTCCAAAGCTAGAGCAAGTCTGATTTTAGCCGTATTCAGACAAGCTTCTAGCTTTGCTTGCAAGTTAGTAGCCTCCCTCTTTCTTTTTCCATATTTCTCAATCGTTAGACTCAATTGTTCTTTGAGTTCTAAGTTTTCAGATTCTAGAACCATTACTTATTCCTCAATAACTGACGTGTGCACAATCAACACTATTATTTCTTTACTCAGACTATCCAGACTGTTGTTCATAGAGTCCTTTTTAGTGGTTAATTCTATGACAGAGTCAATCAAAACACCAGCTAGGATTCTCAGCCTTCTAATAGAGTAAGTATTCAAGTTTTGTTTAGGATCAAAGAGAGTTACCTTTTCTTCATCGTCTTTGTCATTTGATTTCACTATAAGAGCAAACATGCCATCAAATATGTTGGCATCATCTTGAACAGCCATCATAGCTACATCATCAGGACATTCTGATTCTTCTGACTCACTTGAAGAATTTCTCCAGACAACAAGAGCCTTCTTCACAACGTAGTCAGTTGCACCTTTTCTTGCATTTTCTCAGGTATCGGGTCCCTTTTCTTGTCTTTTTCACATCCAGGTCTTTGATACTCTTTGTTTTCAGCTTTGAGTATCGGGCAATCTCGTATGAAATGCCCCGCCTTTCCACACTTGTGACAAAGATCACTGGTAGTTGCAGGACGAGGGAGATTCCCTCTTCTCTTGAACCCTCCATGTTTTCTCACAATTTTTTGAAATCTCTTAGTGAGATAAGCCATGTCATCCTCTTCACTAGAGTCATCTCCAGACTTGATTTTGAGAGCTAGAGACTTGTCTTTCTTAACTTCCTTCTTTGAGGTGACCTGATTTTTGTTCATTTCATGAGTTTTGAGATTTCCAATGAGAGCATCCATCGTCAGAACCTTCAAGTCATTTGCTTCAGCTATAGCATCTACTTTACTTTCCCATGACTTGGGAAGAATTCGAAGAATCTTCCTGACCTGCTTACTAGAGCTAATGGGTTCTCCCAAGCTTCGCAGCTCGTTGGTTATAGATGAAAACCTTTTATGCATGTCATGAATGATTTCACCCTTCTTCATTATGAAGTTCTCGTATTGGGTAGTTAGCATATCCGCTTTCGACTCCTTCACCTGCTATGTTCCTTCATGAGCTGTTCTTAGACTGCCCCATATTTCCATTGCCGATTCACACACGGAGATGCGATTGTACTCTTCGGTACCTACACACACTAACAGTTTCTTAGCTCAGTAGTTTTTCTCGATCTTCTTTCTGTCTGCCTCGTACTATTGGCGAGTCTTTGGGACAACTTTCGTGATTTCACCATCTTTCAATTCCACGGTTGGAATGAAAAGTCCATCCAGCACTATGTCCCATAACTAGTTGTCATCAGCCATAAGATAGTTATGCATCCTTATTTTCCACCAACTGTAAAACTGACCATTAAAACGAGGAGGTCGTGTTGAAGATTGTCTTTCTTTGAGGTTCAGTGGAGCAACCATTCTTTTGCAGAAGTATCTCTCTTGATGTTAACCAGCTAGAGAGTACCAGCTAGAGAGTACCAGCTTTGATACCAATTGATAGAATACGTGCGTCTACTCTCAGTCAATGGACCGGGTCTCTTGACTCAACAAGAACAATAATGAATAGTAAATAATAACAAAAACACAACACGAGAAATTTACATGGAAACCTCCTTGCTCAAGGGAGTAAAACCACGACCTGTCACACAGGACTTTCAACTGTTTCCACTAATCTGCCTTAAGCAAAAGTGACACCCAGTTACAACCAAAGTGAGAAAAGGCTATTAATCTCACAACCAAGTAATAACTCTATTACTTGAAAAGCCTAAACAGATACCACACTACCCACTAAGCTATCACCACTAGACATTTTAGGATTCAATTAAGAAACACATAGGTTTCCCACTAAACCACCCACTCTAGATGACTTAGACTTTGACTAAGCAACAAAATGATGTTGCCCACTAAATCAGTTACCCTTAACCGATTTAAACTTTTCAACCAAAACACAATATCTGAATCCTTTATAGATTTAGGAACAAATTTACAATGTATGTGCATAAGAAATAATCGTAAGACAACTAAGTTTGCAGCTCTATCAGGTCCCTGTTGTTCTTGAGGATGATTCTTCACTTTTTGTTTGCCTTTGCAAGAGTTCTTGAGAGTTTTCAAGTTGCAAAAACTAAAATTATGACTATTGGACATAATCTTTATGAAGAATAGTCACAACTTTTGAGGCCTTGCCATTGGCTGAGGTTTCTGCCACTTCTGTCGCTGTTGGAGACTGTGCACCAACCAATTGTACTTTTTCTAGCCTGACAGTTGTGTGTATATTTTCGCCCGGGATCATGTCAGGATCAGGTCCTTTTACAAGGTCCCTGGTTTGTCAAATCATCAAAACTACAACTATCAACTAGGATTGTCAGTTTGATCATCTGCTAGTTCGTTTGGCTTTTATGCAAGTTTCTGTGTTTTGGAGTTTTTAAAGTTTGAACGATTGACTTCGGTCAAAACTTCATATTAATGACTTCGGAATGTAATTCTGATGGTTTTGTTAGCTCTGAAATGTCGTGTTTGGTCTAGATGGACATTTGGTTTGAGTCCCGAGGCTTCTAGATTAATTTTGAGCAACCTTGTGGCTTATGGTTAAAACAAAGTCTTGGGTGTGAAATCAACTTTTTGTTGAGATGATCTCCATTGGAAGTTTTGACATCTCCGTTGAGTCTGAATATCAAATATGATGGGGGTATATGGCACAATATATTTGCGTGCACGAAGTTCCGGATGAATCCCAAACCCCCGTCACGACATTTTACCAATTTCAACTTGAGTTGCTGCAGCTTTTGCTAGTGCATCCAACTTTGTTCTTCACGTCCACATCCACATCCACGAAGGCCAATGCAATTGGTCTTTGCGATTGCAAGCTTTGCGTCGCGTTCGCGAGGACCATTCTCCTTAGTCTTCACAATCGCAGGTGTTTACCCACATGATCGCATATAAGGGCTTGTGGACCCATTCTACATTGTTCATCGTGATTACGACCACTAGGTCCCCTAATCGCGATGAGTAGTAAGCATGGTAGTTATATCAGTTCAGTACCATTTGAGCAACCCATTCCATTCTCTATTATTTTCCTTCATAGAATAACCATTAAGACCTCGAAATTAGGTGATTGTTGTTGGTTATTGCTGAGAATTGCTTGGGATTGTATTTGGATGTTACGTTGATAGACTCGTAGTTTACAGGTTAATCTTGTAAGTTCCCTCAGATTCCTCCATTTTAATTCCTTGTTTGTGAAATTCTCAAAGAATGGGGCATGATCCGTTTTGTAGAGTTTTAAAGCTCAGATTGTGCCCATTTTCGGGGCACAAGTTCCTCGAGCAATATGAGACTCCTTGACAGAGTTAATTTTGAGATTTCTTGCACGGGTCTCACAACATCATTTTAAACTCATTTTTAGTCTTGTCTTCAATTATTACAAATTAGATGTTAAAATGTCTATATTGATGTTGGGATCATTAATTTGATAGCGTGACACCATTCAGAGGCAACTTGGAAGGGAAAATACCAGTTGAGAGGATTAGAGCGCGTGTGATCAACTTCGACGTAGGCTACAACTTTCTATCCTTATACCTTATTGTAATAGTTCTACCATGCTAATTAGCTAAGTATGGGGAGAGTTTCTAGCATGATTCCTTGTTATGTTCCCTACTTGTATCGTATTATCCTTATTTATGATATTTTGGGTAATTCTTGAGTTTTGTATGATTTGTGGATATCCCATTCATTCTCGCGAGTTGAAATTAGGCTAGAATTACCTTAGTGTTGTTGTTTTGAAGCCTTAGTCCAGGTTGACTAGAGTTGCTTTATATGTTGGTTTTCGAGGCCACGAAGCTTGTTTCGGATTGAAGTTGGGAAAGATGTGACCATTTGGGTTAGGTTGTGACCTTCAGGTACCCGATTAGTAACTATGATAAGATGGTTGTGGTGAGTCATTTCCTAGACTCATTTATGACTCCTTTTGCTTTTAGCGTTATAGTTGACTCAATGTGAGACTCCTGGAGGGGCTAGTTAGCGTTATAGTCATTCCGATATAAGATACCAGGATAGGTTAGGGTTCTGTACATCTGATCCAATGTAAGATTCTAAAGTTGTTAGGTGTTTGTGTGTCTATTTCAATGTAAGGTTTTGCGAGATAATAGGTTATATCAAGGCTTTTCGATGTAAGATTCTGGAAAGGACTAGTCGTTCCGATATAAGATTCCGTAATAAGTTATGTTCCAATAAGGCTTTTTGATGTAAATTTTTGGAAAGGACTAGTTATTCCAACGTAAAATTTTGGGAGACGCTAGATTAGGGGTATTGGTGATCATTTCAGATTTGTGCCTTGTAGTGTAGCCTTTGAGTTTACCTTTGGGGCTTATAGGATTCAGTCGAATTATTGTTTGTATGCTTTATGATTATGCCTTTGTATGTACCTCGGGTCTTATGGTGGTCAGGTCAAGTTAGGTTTCGATAGCTTCATCGCTTTCATTGTTCACTATATCAGCTTTACTTCGATGCAAGTCTAGTAATGACTTCACTTTCACCCTGTTACCTTCTTGTACTCTCTTGTTATTTTGTTACTTCAATCTCAAGCTTGGTCGGCCTATGATGCCTATTGATTACCTGTTGTTTTGGTACTCATACTGTACTCTGCATCTTTTTTCCTGATGCAAATCTGAGCGCTAGTCGGCCAGTTGTCTTTTGTGCTGCTATAGTTGGTGATCCAGAGATTGAGGGTGAGCTTATTGGCATCCGTGGCTAACTCATCTCCTTTTGTACATTTTTGCTAGTCTTTTGCTTTTTGAGACAACTTGTCTATTTGTTGTATATGTCTAGTCTGTACTCTCCTTTTGTAGCAGCTTTGCACTGGCATCCACCAGATTTTGGGTTGAATCTTGTATTTTGTCCTCTTTGAAGGTTATATATATGTACTAGTTTCTTGACACATTCGTTGCACGTGGTGCTCCCACATAATTCTGAATAACTAAAAAAACTTGGTAAATCATGTTTATAGATTGTCAAATTTAAACTACAAAATAAAGTACAAGATAACTTGGGTAGTATAGCTCAAAATGATTAGAAAAATCATACATATAAACAATGGCGGAGTCGATATATTAATTTTTTTTTATGTGTATACTATATATTAACTCCTTTTGTTTTTTTCTTGGGTTTACTCCTTTATATTTTGACAGACGTACTTAATTAGTGAAAAATTTGGTTCGATACCCTATACTAAAGTTTCTTGAAGAACTTTATAAAAAATGTAACATCGTAGATAAAATTTCGTTGATTATTGTCTAGCCATGTTAGCTCCAATTGTTATTTCATAATGCACTAAACAAAAATTAGAAGTCATGAACTCTTAATTGCAATGGTTGATGAGAAGTCACTTGTGTACTAATAGAAATGGGTTTCTAACCCTCTACTTCTCTTGGTTTGATTTTTCCCATTTTCCAACAACATGAGCTATAAGGATGAGCTTTCATAATCTTAATGAGTAAAATGATCATCCATTAATTAGTTACTCCTATGTTGAAGGATACATATTATAAAAGCATGAATATAAATATTGATTGACCAAAATATCCACTAAAAGTTAATTGACTTATTTGCCCTTTTAAGTTAAAATTTCCCCCATCAGAAAAATTACTAGTGGGTATAAATGTAATTTTGTATAAGGACTTAAGAAAACAATTTTTCTATTAGGACTAAGTTCATTTCAAGATACATATTATCCTACTAATACTAGGAGCTTAACATTGAATCAATTTCAAGTAAAAGATAATTTTATCTATTATACAATTTTTAATGAAGAGCAGAAGGTTTAATCAACAATTCAGTGTGATACAACTTCCCGTCATTAACCTGTTTTTTTTCTTTTCTAAATTCAAGATTTAAATGTTGCTCACTTTATTCCTTTATCTGAATTGGTCATCCACAATTTGAGAAAATTAAATTAGTTTGTAATATAACTTTAAATTAAATTAATAATTTTTTCATGTTTGGTTGACTCAAATGTTTTCCATATCAACTTATTTTCCTCAAATTTAAGGAAAATGACTTACCTCCAAGAAAATAAGGAAAACATTTACCAGAACTCTATTTCAATCTCACACCTCAACTTTCAACCCTAACTCATATCTCGAGTACCAATACTAATCCAAGATTTGACTCCCGATTCTTAATTTGGGATCCAACTCCCCACTTCAATTTGAGACTCAACCCCTAGGTCCGCCAATCAGAAATCGAGGTAAGATTCTGGGTAGGGTGTCATGGTTGGATCCCAAGTTAGGTTTCATGTGAGATTTTGTGTTGGGTGTCAAAGTCGGGTTTCATGATCAGATCAAGAGTCAAAGTCGGGTTTCAGATCAAGAGTCGAGGTTGTGTCTCGTGTCAGATGTCAGGGCGGGGTCAGATCCTAGTTTAGAAGTTGAATACAGAGTAGGAAGTCAGGTTTTGAGTTGGGAGTCAGGTCGGGTCTTGGGTGGGGAGTTAGTGTCGGGGTTGGGTATTGGTTAGAACGTTAGATCCGGGATCGGTATCGGGTGTCAAGTGTCGAAGTTGGATGTCGGGGTCGAGTCCCAAATCAAGTCTAGTATCGAATGTCGGGATCGAATCTCAGATAGAAGTCGGATCTCGATCGGGTCCTATGTCGAGAGTTAGGTCGGGTCATAGGTTGGGAGTTGGGATCGTGTCCCGAAATGGAGTCTTGGTTCAGAAGTTGGGTCTCAATTCGGGTATCGGGTCGCATATCAAGATCGGGTGTCGAGGTCGGGTGTTTGGATCAAGTTCCTAGTTAGATGTCGAGATGGGATTCCTGATTAGTCATCGGGTCGGATTTCTGTGTCGAGTATCAGTGTTGGGGTCAGGATCATGAGTGGAGGACAGGTTCTAAGTCGAATGTTGGGATCGGATCCCAGATCGGTCATCAAGGTCGTGTCCAGTCTCAAGTGTTAGAGTCGGGGTTAGGATCAAATCCCAGTTCAAATGTCGAGTCTCAAAAATACCGCCTCTAACTTATTTATGAATGAGGAAATACCGCTATGAAGAAAACCTGACAATTAAAAAAGAAAAGCGATACATAAGATATGTTAGAAAATATCAAAGAGAAAGACACTACATGAATAACACTAATACTATAACATACATGATGCTTCAGACTATCACCAAGCCTAATCTCACGCTAAAAAGTGTAAAAATGCTCAACTAGCTACCTGCTAATGCTTACCCCAATCTACAATCTTTGTACCCTCTTATCTAAGGTCATGTCCTCTGCGATCTCCAACATGTACTCACTATACACTGAAAACTTAAAAAGTTAGTGTAATTATAAAATGAGAATATTAAATTTTCTAATACCATATTTTACCACACTATTAAAATTGGTTTCTAATAATATTTTTGTGCCTCATTAAACAAATATAATGCAATTATGAGTAATATTACCTAACTTCATTTTTGTATGATAATAGATAGGGAATAACGGACTTGGCTCATCTCCATTACACCTTCTATCCATTTCCTCAAGTGCATATTTAGATAAGTGACATTTGTCATATTTATAATTTAAAGGTTTAGATTAAATTAATTTAATAAGTCTCTTAATCATAGTTAAAAAATAAATTAGGAAGACACTCACCAACTTTGGTAAGAGAATTTTCATCTTCCACTAATTTTAACTCCTCATTTATATCATCAATTTAATTATATTTTCTGATTTCTCGTTGATATAATTATAATTTTATTTAAAAATTTAATCAATTGAAATAAGAATACCCTTAATAAATAAAAAAATACATAGAAGATACAAAATACAAAAAATAACTCGAGATAATCTCTAAAAATTTAGTATTAAAATACATTTTAGATCATGCTTTCTAAATTAATTTTAACATATACCATTATTTTTTTTAATTGAATCTTGTAAACTACTTTGACGGAAAAAAAAGTCTTAAAGTATTTTTTAATTAGTAAAAAGAAAGTATTTGACAAATAAATTATGCCAAAATAAAAAAAAATGGAGAGGAAAGAAGATATTGTATAATAGTAATTGTAAATATATTTAGAATATTTTCTATTTAAAAAAAATAAAGTTGGTCTCCTCTTTTTTCTTTAATTATTTTGCTTCATTTTTTGGTCAGATATACAAAAAATTAAAAAAACGAAGGATATTCTTTAACTTTAGATTAGGAAAATGATATTAATTCAGAGGTAAAACATATATCATAAAAATAATGATATGAGTGAGGAGCCAAAATTAGTGAAAGATGATATTTTTTTTACTAAAGTTGGTGAGTTCTTTTCCTAATTTATCTTTTAATTATGGTTAAGAGACTTGTAAAATTAATTTAATCTAGACCTTTAAATTATAAATATGACAAGTGTCACTTATCTAAATATGCACTTGAGGAAAGGGAGAGAAAATGTAATGGAGATAAGCCAAATCCGGGAATAACGTGCAAAGCACGCTCATAGAGTAGTTAATTTTAGATTTCCATTTGGAAGACAGGTACAGTAAAGAAAATATTAAATCATATTCTGATGCCCTTGCATTTGTACAGATTCTATCATCTTCATTCTTCTTGTGTAAAAAGTAACACTGGTTTGCAAGAATAAATAGAAATTGTTGTTGAATTTAATAGTTGATAACTTTTCTATACCATGGTGAGTGGTGGCTTTGTAACAATTTACAGGAGTTGATCGATGCTAGAAAAATACTCCATCACGTTTCCAACTATCTGTTGAGAAACGTGGATCAAAAGGGAGCATTCTCTCCCAAAATATTCATCTATTTTTTTTTATATCAGAAAAATATATTAAGAAGGTTGGAGACCAAGAGACTGTTGTTTTGGATGATCTCTATGCAGGCTTCAAAAGGTTACTTTTCACGATTTTTTTTATTATCTAGATAACTTGTAGGTTTTGTGATTCCGTGTATGCTTCTGCTGGCATATTTCTATCATAATGATCTTTTCGATTAGTCTAACCAAAAAGTAGAGAATATGTACGTATGCATAGTCAAATGCATGCATATGAGACGAGATAGGTTTGGGTGATAAATTAGAACATCTTCTGAATCTACAAACCAAAAGTTCATCTTTACTTCTTAAATATTTTACTATTGTGAATATTCATCTCTTTTGGATGTATGTTTTCAGGCCATTCAGTGTTCCCAAGCCTCATTTCATTTCATTAGTTGTCTTCCTCCTATAAACGAGGGAATTTTTTTTTTTGTATGGATAGAAATAGATGATGATGAACTTGCACGTTTTGTGGAACATGTTGATAAGGATAATAGTGGAATTATCACTTTCGAAGAATGGAAAAACATTCTTCTTCTTTATCCACATGAGGCCACCTTGGAGAATATTTACTGGTACTAGAGAGGGTATGCCTTGTAGATATTGGTAATCAGCCTATCATAACGGAAGACATCTGATAGCTTGTGTGTACAACAAAATATTTCATTGTTGGGGGAGTTGTATGAGCTACTTCTCGTATCGCTACAGCTCCCCTTGATCGGCTGATCAAGGTGGTTTAACAAGTTCAGACTACTCGTGCTTCTATTGGTTCTACTATCCGATAAATATGAAAGGATGGTGGAGTACTGACTTTTTTTTTAACTGAGCTTCTAGACGCATTTCTGTTTCAAATTTTTGAAACGTGGAGAATCTTTCAGTTTAGAAAAATACTTTCTCACATTTCCTTCGATAAATAGATGATGATTAACTTGTATGTTTTGTGGAACATGTTGATAAGGATAATAATGGGATTATCACTTATGAAGAATGGAGAAATGTTCTTCTACTTTATCCGCATGAGGCCACCTTGGAGAATATTTATCGGTACATGGAGAGGGTATGTCTTGTAGATACTGGTGAACAAGCTTTCATACCGGAAGGCATCAGTTAGCATATCCATACAACTAAATATTTCATTGTTGAGAGAGATGCATGAGCTGCTTCTCGTAACGTTGCAACTCGCGTTGATCGGCCAATGGTGTTTTTACAAGATCAGACTTCTCGTGCTTCTATTGGTTCTACTTAGGAGTGGCAAACGAGCGAGTCGAGCCGAATATGAGTTGATCAAAAAATGAGTTAAATAAAAATGGGTAAGTTACTCGACTCGACTCACATTTTAAATGATTAAAAACAAGTTACCCAATGAATAATATGGGTAACCATATTTACCCATATTATAATGAAAATCTTGTTAAAAGCTTTAAAAACAAATTTTTTTTTTTTTATCACTTCAGTCCACCCCCTACCAGCCCCCTATCCCAAAAAAATGTATAATAAAATAAAATAAAAATTTCCACCCCACCCCTACCAGCCCCTCCCACCCACACCCCCTACCCCCTACCCCCCCCCCCACACCCCATCCCAAAAAAAATTAACAAAATT
>JAJOOR010026607.1:0-22748 GCA_036250505.1 Solanum acaule
TATATAGACAAGGGAACTACCATCCTTAGTCAATCATATCATGGAAGGAAATTATAGCACAATTCTATTTCAAGATACATTACTCAAAGGAACTCTTTCTTGAATAACCCTAAGTCATACTTGTGCAATCCATGAATAGCATCCCATAATAATATTCATGCTAAGTACAACTTTTAGGTCCTCATACTCATACTTCTTGGTTTGGAAACTAGTTCCTCTCTTCAACTTTAGAACACTATGAGGTACTTCCTTAAGCACATCTTAGTTCATTATTAGGTTGAACCCTATGAGACACTTCTTTAAGCTTGTTTAAGTTCATTATTAACGTGGACCCTATGAGATACTACTTTAAGCATGTCTAAGTCCATTTATACTCTTGAACACTATGAGGTACTTCATTAAGTAAGTCTTAGTTCATTTATGCTTTTGAACACTATGAGATGCTTCCTCAAGCATGTCTTAGTTCTAATGAGATGGAGATTGCTACTAGAAACTTTAACTCAACTAGGTGAAGACTTCCATTTCATGTGACCTAACTTTGGGACGACCCACACTCTACTACTTAAGAGTTCCCCTTTTAACTAGGATAGTCCTCACATCAACTAGGTGTGGTTTTCCTTTCAACTTGGACCCCGGACCCTCTCTTGTGTGACACTCCATCTCATTATCAATATCCACCTGGGGTCAAGCATACACCCCAAGATTTCACTATTAAGCCTTGCTTAACATTCATGTCTCATGGAAGGATGTCCTTGATAACCCATCCATGTTCAAGTGATTCTATCACTTTATACTTTCAAGCATTCATATGGTAGGTTAGGTAAGTATAGGCCTTTCACCACAATTCTACCTATTAGACTTTTATTCATCACATTAACTTTACTCTCAAAGCCCTAGTGATTCAACATTCATGACTACAAGTCTTACTCTCAAAGCTTTACTTAATTCTATCCTTATTCATATCTAGATTACAAGACATTTAAGTCATAAGCTTCATCTTAAGAAATTCTCATAACATTCCTCATTATCAAGAGCTTCTAGTCATAAGTCATCATCTAAAATCAATCTCAAGCATTACCAATCAAGACCCATCACATTCACATTATTCTAAATCAATTCATGTGTATAGGTTTCTAGCCTTAGACAATTACTAGTCAAAGCATTAATTATGGAAGATCACCTTGACCATCAATTTCACTTTCCCTAGCAATAACCCACATAACTCAACTTCATCAATTAGACTAGGGTAATCATGGAAATCACATAAATTCATCATAATATCACAATTAAATGCTAAATCAAACATAATTGGGTATTATACACTAATTTGGAATTATACCCATCACTACCCACAACATAGGAAGAAACCCTAGCTTAGATTTGGTTTTTCTTCACAATTGGGGAAAACTGAAGGGCTCAATGGGAGGAAGAACCCATAGATGAATAAGCTAACATACCTTAATTAAAAGCCTTACTAATCTTGCAACAGTGGAGGGATTTCGACCTAGCTTCCTTCTCTTCTTCTCCTACTTCTTCTTCTTGGGTTTTCTGGAGAGAGAAATATTTTGAGAGGAAGAACTTTGGGATCTTTTGGGGTTTTGGAATTAATGACCTAGTTAGGGTGGTTAATGACTTAGAATACTTTATATAGGTGTATATAATACATATAAAATGAGGCCCACTTAAAATTAATAAAAAAGGAATTTACTAAACAACCCTTCACTAGGCAGCCACTCCCTGGCACCACGGGAGGATATCATAAGCCGTGGTCAAGACCACGAGCCGTGGTCAAGACCACGAGCCGTGGTCAAGACCATGATCCATGGTCCTGCCCGTGGTCCTTGGATAGTAGCTAAGGTTTTGTGTCTTGGCCTCCAAAAAACCAAGTGATGACCTAGAGACTTCCCACGATCCGTGGTCAAGACCACGAGTCGTGGTGATGGTCATGGTCCCTAGGCAGTGGCTTGGCCTCAAGGTCTTGCCTCAAGGTCTTGCCTCCCACAAACCTAAGGGGACTTCATGTGACCCCTCACAAACTGTGTTCAAGACCATTGGTCGTGAAGGTGATCGGGAACATGGGGTAGTACTTGGCTTAAAAATGTCTTGGCCTCCCTCATCCTAAGGCATCTTCACGAGCCTTCCCACGAATTGTGGTCAAGACCACTGGCCGTGAAGTGGCTCATGAAGGTAAGTCACTCTGAGGTAGCCCTTAGGGAGCTACTTCCTTAGCCTCACGAACCACATCACGAGCCGTGGTCCACACCACAGGCCGTGGTCGTGGTCTTGAGGCAGTGTGCTCCAAGCTTGGGGCAGCCTTGGCCTTTGGCTTAGGCTTGCCCCTTTGCCTTGGCACTTGCCCTTGCAACCCTCAATAGACTCTTAAATAGTGTTCTAAACTACGGTGTGTAACACGTGCCTTGACATTTAACCCATTAAACCCCTCCTTCTAAGTACAGGAACTCTCATCTACGACTCTAATCCACATACATCAAACTCTAGAACCCTAGATTGAGGCTCTAGTTTGGTCTACTAGTTTCCGGGGTATTATAAAATGAGTCGAACCTTTTATCATAACCTCTTTCACCTATTCCGGCCCTATCAAAGTGACCTCACCAACTTCAAACCAACCAATAGGAGACGTACACCTCTTACTATAAAGTGCATCAAACAGAGTCATCCAAATACTAGAATGATAGTTATTATCATAAGCAAAGTCAATCAAAGGCAAATGGTTATTCCAATTACCCTTGAAATCAATCACACATGCTCTAAACATATTCTAAAGTCTGAATGGTACATTTGCCTTGTCTATCGGTTTGAGCCTTTTCATTGAGCCTTAGCAATGGTTCCCATATTCACAAGCTACGGGTACTCAGACTTCCCTGCTTCAAGGCATCAAGAATGAAAAAGAATCATCACACTTTATCATCTCAAAGATATAAACTAACAAAATATACTAATATAATAAAACCAAAACATAATCAAAATGACCAATACGCACAATAATCCAAAAACAAAAACAAACAAACAATAATACAATATGTTAGTCAAAACAATATTATTATCACTTCAATATAGTAAAAGTGTAAGAAAACATATCGGACGGTGTTTGTACAATGAAGACAAAAAGGTTGAAATCGTATTAGAACAACTGACAAGGGAGAACAAGAAGTTAGACATTTTATTTTGTGAGTTTTGTCCATTTGACTCCCTTAAAATGCCTTACCTTTACTTAAGCAACATATGGTCACTTTTGTGACTAATGCTGAAAGGTTGGGGTTCGTTTAAGCGATTGACCCTCCGCTTAACCGAATTTCTCTTTTGCGAGAGAGAGCCTCTTTTGCGGACTTTGCTTAAGCGTACATTAGTACGCTTTTGCGGCTCTTGAGGTCATTTTTCCAAGCTACTCATTGTCCGATTGGGCAAGTTCAGGGTCCATTGAGTGATTCGCCCAGTCCCATTGGGTGAGCATGGGCACCCAAAATGCTTCCCAAGTCATTTTCCAATGGGGTTTTGGCCCCAAACTTCATTTTCTTCAAGATTCATGCCTCCAAACCTGTTCAAATTAACTCCAACACTCCAAAATCATGAGAATTATTCAAAAATAAAAATTAAACCTAATCTAATAAGTAAAACTTAAAATTAAACTAAGCTAGATACCAATGGGGTTCCTCCCATCAAGTGCACAATTTAACGTCGCGACACAGCGCCGGGTACATCACCCTTTGTGTTTCCACTTCGAGGCAATCAATTTTACTCCAATGATCTGGGGTAGTGCAAGAGAGAATTGAGCGTTTCACCTGATCTCTCCACTTTAAAGTCCAAAACTAAGATGTAAACTGAATGCCACGATAAGATATAATAGACAAGGGCACTCCATGAAACCTTACCATTTCCCAAATATACATCTTAGCGTACTTTTATGCTAAAAATGAAGTCTTAACGGGAAGAAAGTGAGCCAATTTTGTCATTTGATCCATAATAATACAAATCGAATCAAACTGACAAAGAGTGCAAGGTAAACCCGTAATGAAGTCCATATTCAAATCTTCCTTTTTCCATATAGGAATACTAATATTTTGAGCAAAACTACTCACTTTTTGATGCTCAACCTTCACTCATTGAAAATTCAGACATTTAGCCACAAATTCCACAATATTCTTCTTCATCCCATTCCACCAATAGACTTCCCGCAAATCACGATACATCTTGGTGGCTCCCGGGTGATATAATATCGATACATGTGAGCTTCTACCAACTTGACTTCTTAATTCAACAACATTTAGGACACATAACCGACCTTTTATATCAAAGGAAACCATCTCTCCCTTGGGAGAAATCCTCAATGGATCTTTGGGAAATAGAATTCTTCGAGTCAACCATTACTGGATCAAGAGCTTTCTTAGCTTTCACATTTGATATAAGAGACGATCCCAAACCATTTTGAACGATGACTCCACCTTCAGTGGAATCAACTAAATGAACACCTAATTAGGCCAATCTATGAAGTACATCACAAACCAACTCCTTCTTACTGTCCTCAACATGATCAACACTACCCATCGATAGTTGAGTAAGAGCATCTTCCACCACATTTTCTTTACTAGGATGATAGATAACACTTATGTCCTAATCCTTTAATAACTCAAGCCATCTCCTTTGTTAAAGATTGAAATCCTTTTGAGTGAACATATATTTCAAGCTCCGTGATCGGTAAACACATCAACATGAACACCATATAGGTAATGCGTCCAAATATTTAAATCAAACACTACCGTTGCTAACTCTAAATCATGAGTCGAATAATTTTTTTCATGTACCTTTAATTTACTTGAAGCATAAGTAATGAATTTCCCAAGGTGCACCAAAAAACAACCAAGTCCAATATGTGAAAGAATCACAATACACTACAAAGCAAACAATAGAATCACAATCGAGAGTAGAGACATGAGAGGGATTATAAATTTTTTTGGGACCACCACTAAATCTCACGGCCACAAAGGAGTAACAAATGATAACGTAGCACCCGGATCAAGTAAATCCTACACACCTAAATGTAAGACTTTCAACATACCGGTCACAACATCCAGAGAACCCTCATGATCCTTGTCATGACCCAAAGTACACCCTTGATGTGATATGGCGTATAAGTTCCCAAGAGTCCCTATACAAGCCACATAGCATACATCATACAAGATAATAGAATTTAAGAGTTCTAAAGAAAGTTTATATCATAAAATGTTTGATAAGAAAATGAAACGAAAATCTAACATAGTCTCAATGCCATCTAGTACATAAAGAGTGATTGGGACATAGCCCATACATCACATATAATCCTAGAAAGTAAAGATAATAACCAATAAAGGGTTTGGTCATCAGAATTTGAAGACTCACCAATATTCAAATCTACTAATGTGATCACTATAGGTGCGGAAATGAGAACGTCTGACCCTACATTAGTTAAACAATATAGGCAAGAGTATGTGTTAGTAAAAAGAATGTACCATGTATGATAACAATGCCTAAGAGATATGAAATCATGCTAAAATGGACTGTACATGACATTCAATGACCAAGTTAAACCATAAGATAAAATGGTTAGAAAACATAAATTATCAACATGGTCCTTGAAAGCTAAACATCTTTAAAACACTTTTTGAGATGCTTCTAGAAGCAACATTAGTTCATTATTATGGTAGATTTACCTTTAACCGACATAGAGATCATGTGAGCTATAACATGAAATTCGGTGTCTACCCCACACCGAAAAGGGGTGCCCTCACTTGCCAAGGTAAGAACCATATACTTTTAGCTTATGTGGATCCACTAGCTAATGTCCATCTAAGACAACATCCTATGGTGGCACATAGTTATTGGATAGGGAGATTGCTACTAGAAATCCGGCCTCTACTAATGGGAGAGCTTCCATCTCAATATCCTCTTGGTGCTAAGTATATATCCAATAGAGTCATTTATTAATCTTGACTTATCTTATCATTATGAGACATGGGTAATCACCACTTGTCTTTCCATTAGAATAACTGCTTAACCTTGATTCATTTAGGTGAGAAAACCTTTCAACCTTATGAATCCTTTATGTGAGAAAATCCTTTCACAATCATGCTTTCATATGTATGTGAGAAATCCTTTCACAACAACAACAACATTGATGCTTCACTCTCAAAGCAAATATTAAATCATTTACATCAATTTCATAAAGAACATGCATATCTTCATAAATTCATATTTCAAAGTTCAAAAGCTTCTTCATATGATCATAGTCTAGAAATCATGGATCACGCATGGGTTCATGTAACTTCTTCTTAAAAATAGGCAATTATATCAATTCATGTATGAAAGATATAAAACAATCAATTATATCATGATTGAAAAGAACCCATGAGATTGAGTAAAATCCTAAATTCAATTGGAGATTCTACCTTGTAAAAATGGAGAATTTAGGAACCCTATGGAGGAAAGGACTCCATAGGAGAATACTACCATACCTTAATGCCATAAGTTTGCAATTGATAGAGGATTTGGAGGCTTGATCTTGAAACCCTAGACTTCTTCTTCTTTCTTAGAGAGAGAAATATTTGAGAGGATGAACTTGATTATCTTTTGGGATTTTAGGAGAATGAATTGAATTGGGTAATTTGGAGGTTATAATTCATTATACATGGCTCTAGGGAGAAGGCAAAATGACGTAGTATAGGGTTAAACCAATTAGGGAAAAGACCAAAAAGTCCCTTAAATTAATTGTTGAACCCTCACTGATGGACCAGACCTACGGTTTGTAGGTCCTACCACGACTCATCCTGGTCGACTATATGTGGGGTTTAGAAACTTATTTCTAGACCCTCGACGTACTGGACCCATGTATAGTCCATGGGTACACTCACGGACCATGCATGCCACTGTAAGTCCTAACTTTTGATCCTAAAATATAACTAAGTCGGAGGCCAACCTACGAATCATGCATTGAATGACGGACAGTCCTGGCAAACCGTAAAAAGATACTGGGACTTGACCTTTTTTTGAATTTTTGAACTAGCCAACCACGGTTCCACCTATGACCCGCAAGTCAACCCATGGAACGGTCAGTGGTTTCGTCGATACTTGCACTAGTTTCTAGAAACCTACAAATATTTCCTTCTTTTCGAATCCAAGGTATTACAATCATGTCGAGTCTGAAGAGCATAGAATTTTTTATGCCAAAGAGACCCCGAACTAGAACCTCTAGGCTGAGCTTACTTGATAGCTTGTAAAGGACAATCCTTCACATTGTGACCACTCTTTCCCAAACCAAAGCAGCCATCCGTACCAGCTAAATATTTTTTGAGTGACTCTTACCACACCTTTGGAAAACGAGAATAGAAGATCTATCTCCACCACTTCCTTAAGGCTTAGGGTTAGACACCTTATCTTTGTTGAAATTAGAGGTCTTATCATCAGAAGAACCTTAACCGGAAAACTTCTTCCAGAATTAAGGATGACAGGTCCACCGAACCTCGAAAATTCACCATCATCGGTCATTTCCTTCTTGGACTCTCTTTCCCTTTATTCGACCTTTTCCTCTTTAATTTATTGGGTATGTATCATAAAGCAAGAGATATTAATCTTCTTAATCAACATAGATGTACGACATTCCTTGACAACCAAATTGGAAACTCCCGATACAAACTTACTCATTCTTGCTCTAGAGTTGGCAACCATTGTCGAAGCATACATAGCCAATTGAGTGAACTTCAATAAATAATCCTTCACACTCATATTACCTTGCCAGAGATTTATTAATTCAAGTTATTTGTCCTCTCTCATCTTAAGAGAAAAGAATCAATCATGAAAAGCCCCTTTAAGTTTATCCCAATCAAAAGGACCCGTATCAATAACCCTCTCTTCCTTCCATTGGTTGAACCAAACTTGACCAATACCTTCGATTTGGTAAGCGGCCAATTCTGCCTTTCCACCATTACAGTCCTATAATTACCACTATCTTATAAACCTAATCAATGAATTCATGAGAATCTTTATCAACCTTGGAACCATGGAACTCCAGAGGATTCATCCTAGTGTAGTCCATTATCCTTGTTGTCATTGTACCCACATTTGGGTTCATAGGAGCAACGACTTCTATATTTTCTTGGGTTGTCATAGCTTGAGTCAAGACTTGGAAAGCGGCTTGGAACTCAACATAAGTCTCCTACACTGCAAAAGGGTGTAACACCTCGGATTTAGAAAAAAGAAAATTTTAGTCCTTCAGAATAATCTGGTGCCAGAACCGATGGACGCCACCAACAGTCCATCGTCTGACACACGGACATAGGTAGGCATATGGTTGGCTAGTCCAGCTTTCCTAAAATGTCAAGTTTTAGTACTTTTTGATGGTTCACCAGGACGGTCCTTCATTTAATATACGAGTCGTAAATAGGTTTTGTAGGTGAGTCCTAAACTTAGAGAAATTCTAGGGTCAAAAGTTGAGAGCCATGGTCGGGACCCACGACCCGTCGTTAGGACCACAGTCCATGGGTGGGTTCCATCATTTGAGGTCCAAAAATGTAGTCTCTAACCCTAAACGATGGCCAGCCAGTATGGTCTGACCAACGAACCGTAGGTCGTGCCGTCAATGGGTGTCGGCAGTTATTTTCTTAGAGTCTTTTCTTAATTATTCTAGCCTAATACTATGTAGTTTTACCCTTCACCTAAGCCCATATATATGTACTTTTACCAAAAAAATTTGCCCAATTGAAATTATTCTCTCAAATTCCTAAATAAAGAACAACTCTTCCTCTGAAGTAATTTTCTCTCTAGAAGTTGGAGAAGAAAGCTAGGGTTTTCATGTCAAGTATCGAATTCCACCATTGAAGTCAAGATTTTGGCATTGAGGTATGATGGTTTTCATCCATGGGTCCCCTTCCTCCATGGAGTTCCTAAATTTTCTAATTTACAAAGCTAGAACTCCCCAATTGAGTTAGGGTTTTCTTCCATGTCATGGGTTCCTTTAAATGTTGAATTACTTAATTGATTTATGAACTTTTATGCATGAATTGATATAATATCATGATTTTAAGATGAATCCCCATGAACCCATGTTTTCTAAATATTGATCATTGAAAGTGGGTTTTGAATTATGAAAGGTGAATTATGGAATTATGCATGTGCTTATGGAATTGATGAGATATAATATAGATTTCTTTGAGAGTAAAAGAAGATATGTTGTTGTTGTGGTTAATTGATGTGAAAGGGTTGCTTACATAAATACCTCATGCATGAATGTTAAAGGTTTCCTCACATAAAGGATTCTAAGGTTGAAAGGTCTTCTCACCTAAAATGAATCAAAGTTAAGGAGCTATTATAAGAATTAGGCAAGCGGCAATTACCCATGACATCTAATGAAAGACAAGAGGCGATTACCCATGTCACAATATGTAAGTATAAGAGGTGATTACCCAAGTACCTCAAAGAAAAGATGAATAAGAATAATAGATATTCCGTGGATTCCATGTTAATAGCTCTCATGGTCTTACATGTCGGTAAACATGTTTTAGCTTGGTCATTACATATCATGAAGATACCCCTCTTTAAGCATGTTTTCAAATGTTTAATGCATGGCTATCATACTTGGTACATATTTGTACTAATGCATACTCTTGCCTACATTTCCCAAAATGTAGGGACCAACCTTACAGATTCACACTTCCGTGGCTAGGGATCTCATATAAAAGATTGAAGATTGGTGAATCCTCATCACCCGAGGACCGAGCTTCATTTCATTTTGTCAACGCCCCAATCAATATTATGTACTAGATGGCATTGAGACGATGTTTAGACTTCCATTTTTCTATATAAAACTTTTATATATTGCAACTATCTTTTAAATATTTTATATTCTATTATCGTGTATGATGAATGCTAAGTGGCTTGTATGGGGCCTTTTGGAGTCTTATACGCCATGTTACGCTTAGGGGCTACCTTGGGCCGTGACAAACTTTGTAATCATAGAACAAGGTTTAGAAAGTTCCTAGGAAGTCTCATAAGCCACGTCGAGTAGATTATTGTTCATGAGTGTGCAACACGCCACATTTATGAAAGAGAGGCTATAAGATGCTTATGAAACTCCACTTCTTTCATTACTCTAAAGTCATGCGATAGAGTTTAACTCTATAATGTCTCTCTCCTAATCCTTATCATCTGCTTTATAGGATATGGCCACTCGGTGGGCATATGCTAGAAGGAATGTGGGAGAGAATGTGAATCAAGAGGCTCCTCCTCAAGTTCTGGTCGATTAATTGGCCGAGCAAGTGACTAATGCGGAGTTTAGGGCTGCTTTTCAAGTGTTGGCTCAAGCCATGACAGCCCAATCCAATAGGGAAGTTGTGGCTCCCGAGAACCCAAATATGGGTACGACGACATCTAGAGTGAGGGATTTCACTAGAATGAATCCTCCAGAGTTTCATAGTTTTAAGGCTGAGGAAGACCCTCAAGAGTTCATTGATAAGGTGTATAAGGTGTTGATAATCATAGGAGTGACGCCGGTGGAAAAGTTGGAGTTGGCTGCTTATCAAATTTAGGGTGTTACTCAAATATGGTTCAACCAATGGAAAGAAGGGAGAACAGATGCGGGTCCTCTAGATTGGGAAAAAGTTCAAAGTTATTTTCCTTGATAGGTTCTTTCCTCTAGAGATGAGGGAGGTAAAGGTGCTTGAATTTATCAACCTTCATCAAGGAAATATGAGTGTGAAGGAATATGCTTTGAAGTTCATATAATTGTCTAGATATGCTCCTACTATGGTTGCCAATCCTAGGACAATGATGAGTAAGTTTGTTTCGGGTGTGTCTAAGATAGTGGTTAAGGAATGTCGTACCGCTATGCTTATCAATGATCTGGACATTTCTCGTCTCATGGTTCATGCTCAACAAATTGAAAAGGAGAAACTTAAGGAAAGGTATAGGGAGGTAAAAAGGGCTAAGAGGGTTAGAAGCAAAACAAATTATTGCACTTCAGACTCGTGGTGAACAAGAGGGTTCTCCTGATGTGGTTACCGTTATGTTGAAAGTCTTCAAACTTGATGTTTATGCTTTACTTGATCCCGGTGCTACCTTGTCTTTTGTGATGCCATATGTGGCTATGAGGTTTGATATTCTTTCGGATGTGTTCTTAGATCCTTATTATGTCTCTACTCTTTTTGGTGAGTCTGTTGTGGTTAAGAGGGTCTATAGAAAGTGTCCCGTCTCCTTGTCCCATAGAGTCACTCACATTGACCTTGTAGAGCTTGATATGCTAGATTTCGATGTTATCCTTGGTATGGATTGGTTGCACTCATGTTATGCTTTTATTGATTGTAGAACCCATGTAGTCAAGTTTCAGTTTCCAAATGAACCCATCCTAGAGTGGAAATGGGAAATTCTATGCCTAAGGGTCAGTTTTTCTCTTGTCTTAAAAAGCTAAAAAGATGATTTCTAAGGGTTGCATTTACCATCTAGTTAGGCTGAAGGATATAGATTCCAAAACCCCTACTCTTGAGGTTGTCCCATTGTAAATGAGTTTTTGGAAGTGTTTCCTAATGATTTACCCGGTATTCCTCCGAAAGGGAAATAGACTTCAGTATTGACCTTCTCCTAGATACACAATCTATCTTTATTCCTCCTTATCGTATGGCTCTTGCAGAACTAGAAGAATTAAATGATCAATTGAGAGATTTGTTGGATAAGGGTTTCATCCGACCAAGTATCTCTCTATGAGGTGCTCCAATTTTGTTTGTTAGAAAGAAAGATGGTTCGCTTCGTATGTGTATTAACTACCGACAATTGAACAAGGTTACCATTAAGAATAAGTATCCTCTCCCAAGAATAGATGATTTGTTTGACCAACTTCAAGGAGAAAGTTACGTTTCTAAAATCCACCTCCGGTCGGGTTATCACTAATTGAGGGTGAAGGAAGATTACAATCTGAAGACATCTTTTCGAACTCGATATGATCATTATGAGTTTTTGGTAATGTCGTTTAGTTTGACTAATGCTCCGGCGGCATTCATGGATTTAATGAATAGGGTGTTTAGAAAATACCTTGACATGTTTGTGATTGTGTTCATTGATGATATATTGGTCTATTCGAGGAGTGAAAACGAGCTTACCGATCATTTGAGGATTGTGTTGCAAGTCCTCAAGGACCAACAACTCTTTGTAAAGTTTAGCAAATGTGAGTTTTGGTTAAGGTCAGTGGCTTTTCTTGGGCATATTGTTTCTAGTAAGGGTATTGAGGTAGATCCTAAGAAAACGGATGCGGTTAAGAGTTGGCCTAGACCACTATCCCGTTCGGATATTAAAAGTTTCTTGGGTTTAGCCAGTTACTATAGAAGGTTATTTCAAGGGTTTTCTTCGGTTGCCTCTCCGTTGACGTCATTGACTCAATAGAAGGTTAAGTTCATATGGTCTGAAGTGTGTGAAAGGAGTTTTCAAGAATTGAAAGATAGACTTACTTTCGCTCTGGTGTTGACATTATCAGAAGAAACTAATGGTTTTATCGTTTATTGTGATGCCTTAAGAATTGGGGTTAGGATGTGTCCTTATGCAAAATAGAAAGGTTATTCCCTATGCTTCAAGGCAACTTAAGATTCATGAGAAGAATTATCCTACCCATGACCTAGATCTGGCGGCGGTTGTTTTTGCCTTAAAGATTTGGAGGCATTATTTGTATGGTGTTCTTGTAGATGTTTTTACCGTCCACAAGAGTTTGCAATATGTGTTTAATCAGAAAGATTTGAATCTTTGCCAAAGGAGGTGGCTTGTGTTACTAAAAGATTATGACATGAGTGTTCTCTATCACCCTGGTAAGGTGAATGTGGTAGCGGATGCTCTTAGTCGATTATCGATGGGTAGTGTTGCTCATATTGAGAATGATAAAAAAGAGTTAGTTCTAGATGTTCAACGATTTGCCCAATTGGGTGTTCGGCTAGTTGACTCTACCAAGGGTGGTGTGATGATTTACAATGGTTCAGAATCATCTTTTGTTGCTGATGTGAAGGCCAAGCAATATCTTGATCGGACTTTGGTTGAATTGAAAGAAGCAGTGCTTAAAAATTCTGGTGAGGTTTTCTTCCAAGGGGGAGATGGTGTGCTTCGATATCAAGGTCGTTTGTGTGTTCATAATGTAGATGACTTGAGAGAACATATCTTGTTAGAAGCCCATAGTTCTCAATATTCCATTCACCCGGAAGCCACCAAGATGTATCGTGATTTGCGGGAGGTCTATTGGTCGAATAGAATGAAGAATGATATTGCGAAATTTAGGGCTAAGTGCCTTAATTGTCAACAAGTGAAATTTGAGCATTAAAAGTCATGAGGCTTATCCCAAGATATTAGCATTCCTACTTGGAAGTGGGAAGATATGAACATGGACATCATTGTTGGTTTGTATCGCACCCGGCGACAACATGATTTTATTTGGGTCATTGTAGATCGAATGACGAAATCGGCTCATTTCATTCCCGTCAAGGTTTCTTATTCAACAGAAGATTATGCTAAGTTGTATTTGAAGGAGATGGTGAGGTTGCATGGAGTGCCCTTATCCATTATCTCTGATCGTGGTACCCAATTCACTTTTCTGTTTTGGAAATCTTTCCAAAAGGGTCTTGGTACTCGTGTTAAGCTTAGAAAAACCTTTCAGCTACAAACCAATGGGAAAGCGGAGCATACTATCCAAACTTTGGAAGATATGTTGAGAGCATGTGTAATTGACTTCAAGGGTAATTGGGATGATCACTTGCCTTTGATTGAGTTTGCGTATAATAATATCTATGACTCAAGTATTGGTATGGCTCCATTTGAGGCTCTATATGGTAGGAGGTGTAGATCTCCAATAAGTTGGTTTGAGGTGGGTGAAGTTGCCCCTTGGGAACATTCACCCTCGAATGGGATTCAAGACATCATACGGAGGGTAGAAACATAAACCCAACAGCCCAACATGAACACAATCACATAAATGCACATATCCAAGTAGGAAACAACTCAAAGCTTAAGCATGTTCAAAACGTCATATCATGAGGTCTATATGCAACCCATACTCAAATGCACATAAACATGAAGAAATCAATCAAGACAACTCATTTTCTCAAAATTTAAGCTTTTCATGAACATGTATAAATGAGGAAATCATGGGAATATCTAAGACACATGGCACCAAAAGAGTAAACCATGAGGAACTAAATACCTCAAGTTAGAGTAGGTACGGAGGGAAAAAGATGAGGATAACGGGACATCATATTGGCCTCGGCCTCCCAAGTGTGATTCCACCGTAGAACTTTCATGGAAGAAACTTCTTTGTTTCTTAATGTTTTAACTTGCCGGTCCAAAATCTCAACCAAAACTTCCTCATAAGAAAGATTCTCCTTAACTCCCAAACATTCTAATGGAACTATGGAGGTCGGATCTCTAACACATTTCTTCAATAAGGATACATGGAAAACTGGATGCACCGATGCCAAATCATTAGGCAAATCAAGTTCATAAGCAATCTTACCAATTCGCCTCAAAATTTGATATGGGCCCACATAGCGGGGACTAAGCTTCCCTTTCTTCCCAAATCTCATTACTCCCTTCATGTGTGAGATTTTCAAGTAGACCCAATCATTTACATCAAACTGAAGATCTTTTCTTCAAATATCGGCATAGGACTTTTGTCGACTTTGAGTCGTTCTCAACCTTTCTCTAATGAGCCAAACTTTATCCATAGCCTCATGTACCAATTTGGGGTCTACGAAGGAAACATCACCCACTTCGAACCAACCTATATGAGATCTATACCTCCTACCATATAAAGCCTCAAATGGAGTTATACAAATGTTTAAGTGATATCTATTGTTATACGCAAATTCAATCAAAGGCAAGGGATCATCCCAATTACCTTTGAAATCAATTACACGTGCCCTCAACATATCTTCCAAAGTTTGGATAGTACGCTCTGCTTTTCCATCGGTTTGTGGATGAAAGGCCATACTATGCTTCACATGAGTACCAAGAACATTTTGGAAAGATTTCCAAAATTGAGAAGTGAATTGGGTACCACGATTGAAGATAATGGATAAAGGCACTCTATGCAACCTAACCATTCTCTCAAGTACAACTTGGCATGGTCTTCCGCCAAATAAGAAACCTTGAAGGGAATGAAATGAGTTGATTTCTTCATTTAATCTACAATAACCCAAATCCAATCATGTTGGCGCCGGGTGCGAGGTAACCCAACCCACTTCCAACTAGGAATACTAATATCTTAGGATAAACCTCCCAGCGGGATTCTCAACTTTCACTTGTTGACAACGAGGACACTTAGCCATAAATTCTGATATATCCTTCTACATCCCATTCCACCAATAGACCTCCTGGAAGTCACGATACATCTTGGTGGCTTCCGGTAAATGGAATATCGAGAGTTATGGGTTTCCGTTAAGATTTTCTCCCTCAAGTTATCAACACTAGGAACACACAAACGACCTTGTTATCGAAGTACACCATCTTGCCCTTGGAAGAAATCCTCCACAGACCTTTTACTCATTGCTTCCTTCAATTCAACCAAAGTGGGGTTAAGACCTTGCTTGGCTTTCACATCTGCCACAAAGGATGATTCTGAACCATTGTGAACCATAACACCACCTTTGGTAGAATCAACTAACCCACCACCCAATCGAGCTAATCTATGAACATGATTAAGCGTTGGTGAGTTCAAAGACTACTGATTTTGGACTCCCATCAATGGGACCCCATGTACGGTCTGTGGGTCCACCTACGAATCGTACACCTCAGTCGTAGGTCAAAACTTTTGAACCTAAAATTTCTTTAAGTCTTGGACTCACCTGCGAGACCTACTTATGACTCGTGCATTGGACAACGGATCGTCCTTGTGAACCGTATAAAAGTACTGAAACTTTGACATTTTCAGAAAACTTGAGCTTGCCACCCATGGGCCTACCTACGGACCGTGTGTCAGATCACAGACAGTTGGTGGCTCTGTTGGTACTGGCACCAGCTCCAGAAAAAGCTGTAATTTTCCATCTTTCCAAATATGAGGTGTTATAGTAGCCTTCTATTGATAAATGTGGAGCGCATCACGCTCAAGAACAAGACTCTACTCAACGCGACTTGTAAGATGCCTTGGGACCTTTTTGAAAACCTCGCTCTAATACCATATTTTTCATTACCTAGAGTACACCCTAGATGTGATATGGAGTATAAGACCCTGATAGGCCCTACTGATGAGTTCTAGATTTTGACTCATTAAGGGCTTTGTTTTGATAGTTTATATCCCTCAAATGCTTAATTTATGTGCCAACCTGATATTAAAATTTTGAATTGTAGCAAGGAAGAATAAAGGAGCAAGGCAAGGATACAACCGGGTGAAAAGGAGTTAAAAGATGAAAAAGGCTGAAGATAACAAAAGCTGAGAATCGCAAAAGCCACTCGGTGACTCACCAAGTGGCACTTCAGCTCGCCTAAAGTTCCAGACTGCCAGCCCTTAGGATAAGCTAACTTGGCGATAAAATGTGGACATTCGGCAGACCGCCGACTGGATCGGCAACACATTCTGGATCACATAAAGTCACAGAACCTTGAGTATTAAAAGCCAAGGAAGACCGGCGATGAGATGAATTGATTTAGTGTGATACTATCTAATAGTCTAATGTCGATTGGTGCGAGGGTGAAAACTAAGCCATACATCGATGTGATGTCTAATATGAGGTAGAGGTAAGGGTTAGTAAATTATACACATGTAGCCGGACCAAGGTGTGGGGTGAAATTCTCTAGATGCTGGACCAAGGATTTAGGAAATTCTCTAGGAAATGATTGCTATTACTAGGATTACTGCGTTATGAGCTTATGGGGAACACGTACACCCTAGTTACTTTCTCATCTTGATAGCAACTAAAGTTAGAATCTTGCTCATTAATTACTTACATAATTTCCTGAATCTGTTTCACAAATCACCCCCCCCCCCTCTTTAATTACTTGTTTTCGGAAATACATTGACTAAACGAATATAATCGTTGGTTAAAGTTAAGTCTAAACCATATTCATCTTGGGATCGACCCCAACCTACAAGTTGGGTTATTTACTTGATAACGATCGCTTATGCTTCTTTAGGGAGGTGTAATTTAAGCGTATCAAATTTTGGCGCCGCTGCTGGGGAATTTGGCGTTTAGATTAAGTTTAACTACATTATTGAACTTTAGTCAAATAATTCCTAATTTTACTTTTCCTTTAGTTTTTGTCTCTCTCAGGTTCCCACTTTAGTGTATGCCAAGTACACGGAGTCAAGGAGAACCACTTACTTCCTACGATCCAGAACTGAACTGAACTTTGTGGAGAATGAATAATCAAGGAGTTTCAGCTAATCCTATCGAAGGAGAAGTGGGTGATGGTGTTGGCTTGCAACCTCCGAGGGTTGGTGATGAGAATAATCAGATACAAGCTGAGAATCTATTGAGAGATGCAGTGAGGGTATATGATCAACCAGGGCCAAGACTGCATGATAACTATAGGATCAACTTTAATACTGATGATTCTGACGGACCTTTTGTCCTACCGCCTCTACCGCCGGGGGATACATTTATGGTGATTGGCAGTTTGATGCAGATGCTTACAGTGAGGGGCTTGTTTGCGGGTGTGGCATCGAACGATCCACACGCTCACATAGACAAGCTAATGAGTGTTTGCAAAAGTTGTGTGGGTCGACCGGACCTGGAGATGGATGTCATTTGATTGTGAGTATTCCCTCTATCATTGACCGGTGATGCTGCTGTGTGGTTTAATGAGCTTCCTTATAATTCAATCTACACATGGAACCAATTGAATGATGCGTTCCTAGCAAGATTCTTTCTGGTGTCCAAGAAGCTGAACCACAAAGATAAACTCAACAATTTTGTAGCACTACCTGGAGATTCCGTGAGTAGTTCTTGGGACAAGTTCACTGCTTTCATACGAGGTGTTCCGAATCATCGGATTGATGATGAGTCGCTGAAGGAATATTTCTACCGAGGTCAGGATGACAACAGTAAGGCAATGCTTGATACTATTGCTGGAGGTTCATATGGTGAGTGCACTTTTGAGCAGACTGCGGAGAAGATCTCTCGAAACAACAAAGCTTGGAGCACTAGAAAGTCGGATACTGGGAGGAACACGTTTGGCATTCAAGCTACAAACAACCAATCTGCAGATGAGATTCGTGAGGAGATGGCTCAGATGAGGAACGAACTAGGGTTGGTGTTGAAGCATGTGAGCGGAGGTGCGGAGAAAGTAAATGCTGTGAATTATTTGACTAGAAATCCACCACCGGTTGAGGAGTGTTACTATGAAGAGGATACTTATGCGGTGAATGATCAGATGGGGGGTTTCCAACAAAACGTCCAAGGTTCCAATACGGATAATTGGCACCGAGGTCAAGGAAATCAAGGCCGGAACTATGGCAACTGCAACTAAGAGGGTCAATATACCCGGGATGGCAACTTCAATCACGACAACAACTACAACCGGAACAACTATGGCAACAGAAACGTTCGGGTTGGACCTTATGTTCCTCCTCAAAATTGGGAATCTGGTACTAGGGAAGCTGGAGGTAATATGTCACGCATTGAGGATATGATGAAGAAGATGATGAAGAGGTTTGATGTAACTGATGAGAATGTGAAGGAGATGAGAAATGACTTGTCTGGTAATGGTCAAAAAGTTGATGCCCATGCAGTGTCAATTAAGCATCTTGAGCAGCAGATGGCTCAGTTGTCAACTACGGTAAATCCACGACAACCTAGCACTCTTCCTAGCAACACCATCCAGTATCCAAAGAATGATGGGTGATGCATATCGTGACCAACGACACTATCCTACGGTATGAGTGTCTATGATCGTCGATAATATAGTAACACAACCAAGGGTTGGGGTCATGTCCCAAGGGAGCGGTTTTGAGAATTAGTAGCCAATTAAAATTTCATTTGAATTAGTCGTAGCTAAAACATTTGCGATAAAATACATTGCAAATTAAAGAGGGTGACACAGAAGTGTCAAATATCAAAAGGGGTTTTGTAACAAGTGATAAAACAGCAAAATAAATAAGAAAATCAAGTATGGGGAAGTTTCTTGGGATGTGATCGCAATACAAGTTGAGATAAATCGTTGGATTCATGCTTTCAATAGGAAATTTGCAAGACAATAGTGACTAGGCTAAGCTTTAAATGGAAATAAGTTCCCTCTCGGGCAACTTACCCCATTTCAAATGTGTTCCTCTCGGACACCCATTTGCTACATGAAGACCAGCCTACTCCTTACCCCACTCACTCTCTCGAGATGAGTGTTAGGATATGTGACTAGGGCTCACCCTCTCGGGATGAACCTCATTTCGACCCACTCCTTAGGCCATCAGTCTAATGGTTTTGGTTTCGCGACCTCCCTCTCGGGGAAGCCGAAAACACATGGGTGGCTTTGTATTTGCAACTAAAAACCCTTTAGATTAAACCAGAACCACTTCACCATTAAAATATATCTAACCTATCAGCAAGCAAGACCCAACAAGAATATCAACCTATATTTGCTAAATCACACCCCAAGAATGGGGTTTTTTAGCCACACATCAAGAAATAAGAAATTATACCTAACATGATAAAGAAATCAATTGGGTATAGGAAATTAAACCTTGAATTAAGCTACGGAAGAAGAATAAGAAGACCCACTTCCAACTTGGAAAAGATGAACTCCTTTCTTCAAGTCTCCACAAAACCCTCTCCAAACTTGAGAGAAAATACAGAAAAATAAAATAGACTAATAATAATTTTTACTCTAAAATTGTTCTCCCTTTAGATTACAACTCTGACTAGTATTTATAGTTTTCACAGATTGTGCTGCGGAGGATCGTTCGGCGACATTAGTCGAGATCACCGATGAACTCGGTGATCCCCCCTTTAATCAGCTCATCACCTTCAGTGTCTTGCCTTCAGCATCCTCATATTCTGGATCATTGGGCGGTACAGTACTGCTTCGCGGAACTAATCGGCGACTCGCTGACTACTCATTTTCTCGCCTTTTTATCCATTTCCTTCAAGGCTTCACGTACTGGAACAAAGGGCGGTGCATGTCAATTCGGCGACTCGCCAAGTTGGACTCAACGATTCGCAGACTTTCATTTCTTGTTCTTTTCAGCCCTTTTTGCTCCGTTTTGCGCCTAAGTGTCCATGCTTCCAGTAAAACTTCAAATACCTGAAATTTAAGCATTTTAATCAGGTATTGAGATAAAACAAACATTCAAGGACACTATTTCTATTCAAATAAAGCTCTAAATGAGTCCAATTTGTGGACTCATCAACACCCCAACTTAAACTTTTGCTTGTCCTCAAGCAAACTGAAGTTCATTAGTTCAAATAGGGTGCCTCAAACAGTGCTACACAAGACTAAATCATGAATGTACACAACAAGACTCAATTTACTTATGCACGGATCACTTTTGTACTCAAAGATTCAAATTGTGACACACCATTACCAAAGATTCTCATGCTCGCAATACTTGCTACTTGTGCAAGTTCAAGCTCAACAAAAGTATCTAAATGCCCTCACGTAAAGAATGATTCCATATTCACACACAGATATGAGTCAATTTAAGATCAGGAATCAGATACAATGGTCACACTCAAAAAGAGGAACACAATGCATGTTTTCATCCATAGGTTTTCCCTTATTTTCCAATTGACTTTCGATCCAGCTTACTCAAGATCAAAAAGGTCTTTCTAAGGCTTGTAATGGGGCTGAGTGCAAATGTATGGTCATTTAGGCTCAATGACTTTTTCCTCATGAGTTGTCGCATTCTCAAGGCATTCCCTTCTTTTCCTTTATCAATTCTTTATCTAGTGCTTCTAAGTCAGCTTTTTTTATTCTCTTCCATGGATTGCTTGAAATCCGATTCCCTTCGTACTTTATTCCACATTTCATTTTAAAAAAAATTGAATTGTAGGGGTTCCATTTTTATGCAATACCATGGGTTAAGGGGGACTTTTCTTGCACTTCTTGACTTCTCCTTTTCCTTTTCACCACACCCCCCAACTTAGGCTTTTGGCCTAAGTTGGCTATTCACTAAACCACAACTCAAGAGGATTGTAGGTAGTGGTTCAAGTAAGGTCTAGGGTTCATCAAGTTCTTCCAAAGAAAGGTAAGGCTCAAAGGGTGTTCAAAAGAGTTTCACACGCTCACGGGTAGGCCACAAAAAGAGGTATATGTTAAATTGGTTCACACTCTTCAAAAGTTGTCTAAGATCATCTCAAGAGTACACCTTTCTAAATCACTCAGACTAACGGGGAAAATTCTAGGTTTATTCATGCATGGTTCAAAGTAAGCTAATCACACAAGGCATCGATAATTCAGTCAAACAAGACTAGACATGTTCACTAGCGTGCAACGGTTCTCACAAGAAAATTAATTTGATAAATGGCTAGTCACAATAAGATGCAAAGAGTGCACATATTGTCTATGTAACTTCATTTGGCCTCGTCGTAGCCGTGCATTCATGTTTGTTCAATTGGGAGCACTATTCAAGTCATCGGTATTGATCAAAACCGAGACTCAAATTTTTTCCAAAAGAACAGCCACTTTCAACACAAGAGGTGGCGAATTTTTTTTGGAAGGATCAAATCATTTTCAATTAGAACAATAGGAGCCATGAGCTCAAACATCCACAGAAAAGCAGTATTTAAAATACAAATTAAAGCAAACAACCCAAATATATACAGAACAAACATGAATATCAACACAAAAGGTGTGGGCCTCACCCCACCACAAATAAAAAGCATTTGCCCTCAAATGCAAGTAATAAGTATCCAAAAGTAGATGCTAGTAATTAAGAGATAAGGGTAGAGAAAGGTCCTGTCTACGCCGTTTCTCTATCTGTTGGGGCATCAATGCCCGATGCATATTTCTGGTCGGTGCCAGATCCACTAGGAGTAGCCTCAGACATACTAGCGGTGCCGGATCTACTAGGTACTGGTGTGGACGTCTCAAATGGAACTGACTGAGTTGCTGACTGCATAACCATCTCCTCGAGATTCGGCAAGTCTCTAAAAATGATGTCCTTTTAGCTTTCGCATACTACCTCGTCGTGCACTGCTATCTGCTCCTCATCAGTCTCCATCTCTGACTCTGCATGCCCTGCATCATCCCTCTGTATATCTCCCATAGTAGATGGATGAGTTCCAGAGATGTTAGGAGTATCCTTGTCATCTGCTCCCCGCATCAAGGCTGTGAAATCTGTGGCCTTTAAATAGGCTACGTCATCTTCAGCTCAGCTATTTCGGTGTATTGTTATCTGAGATTAGCGGGACCAACCACTGTTTCATCGCAACAAGCTGCTTTGTTCTGATCAAGTGCTCACAGTAATCATTAATCTTATTGGACATACCCAAGGCTATGTTGATAGCCTCATTGTCACAAGCTACCTTCCTTCCTCAGACCACCACATAGTCAACTACTTTGAAAGACGCAACTAGTCTCTTTCGCTAAGGTACCAATGCACTGTATGCACTATAAAACTCTCTGACCCAACTTGGCATATAAGAACCACGTGGTTTTGTGAAAACTTGAAATTTGTGATATTTCAGGCACTCCATTATCTTAGGATACCTATTGACCACCCCATTTATATACAATTATTTTTCTTCAATGATCGTTCTTACTCCATCAGACTTTAATCTATTCGATGATCTAGGCGGGGGGGGGGGGGGGGGGGT